>JAHWFP010264155.1:15730-89328 GCA_023313725.1 Lithobius niger | reverse complement strand
GCACTCAAAGGGATCTGTGGTTCCGATCCGAAGAGTGTCTCTCGGCTCCGTGCTGGGGGATACCTTGTGGAGGTTGCGGATGGGGCTCAGGCAAAGAGGCTTTTGAAGGCGGGTGCACTGGGGTTATGCCCGGTGCGTGTGGAGCCGCATCGTACCCTAAACAGCAGCAAGGGGGTCGTGACGTGCTTTGATTTGAGGGGTCTCAGCGATGATATCATCCTGGACGAACTCAAGTCACAAGGCGTTACGGCTGTGAAGCGTTTGACGCGGAAAGGTGAGAATGGTGCCCGCCAACTGACACCTTTTTCCTGACCTTTGATACGCCAGTTGCACCGCAGCACATTACTGCCGGTTACCTGCGGTTGAAGGTCAGGACTTATGTTCCGAATCCAATGCGGTGTTTCCGCTGTCAACGCTTCGGCCACACCAGCGGCTCGTGTAAAGGTAAGCCTACCTGTGTTAGCTGTGCTCAGGCAGCCCATGAAGGCGCTGATTGTGCTGGCCCAGAGCAGTGCATCAACTGTGGTGGTCAGCACCAGGCCTCTTCGCGGGACTGCCGTGTTTATTTAGAGGAACGTCGTGTGCAGGAATTGAAGGTGAAGGACGGGCTTTCCTATTCGGAGGCCCGGAAGAAAGCTAAAGTATCGGCAGCACCGATGACCAGATCTTTTGCACAGGTGTGCAGTGCGCCATTGCCTGGCCCAGTTAGTGAGTCTGCTGATTTAGCGGATTTGCGCGCTGAGCTCAGGTCTTTGACGAGGACGGTAGGCATGCTTGTTACTTTGTTGACCCAGCAACATCCATCTTTGCAGGGTCTTTTGGGTTCTTCCAAACCGGTTGATGCCTTGCCGTCGACATCTGGCCAGCCTGCTACTGTTCCTGTTCCTGTTCCTGTAACTGTTCCCAGGCAGGTTAAGGCTGTAGTTAAGCCTCCTCCTGCCCGGAGTGCACCACAGAAAGTGTCAAAGAAGGCTCCTGCTGGTATATCCTCAGCACCACCCGTGAGGAAGTTGCCACCAGGAGAGAAGGTGAAACAGTCGTCGAACAACCAGCTTGCTGAGGGGTCCATTGCGTCCCCTCCACAATTTGATCTTCCTTTACCCATGGAGCAGGGAGATATTTCCTGTTCCACTTCTCCTGGGCTTTTTCCTCCTTCCGAGGACAACTTCGTTCTGGACCTCACTCCGGCTTTTGATTCGGGGGAGGATTCAGATGTTTTCGGGTCGCCCAGGGGAAGAGTTGAGGAGGATGATTCAGTCTTAAGCCCGTCCTAATGCCTGCGCATTCCATCGTTCAGTGGAACTGCCAAAGTTATCGGACCCATGCAGAGGAGCTGCGGCTGCTTTTGTCGCATTGGCGACCTCTGTGCTGCTGCCTTCAGGAAACTTGCTTCAAGGCGTCGGATAATCCGGTTGTTAGGGGTTACTCTGTCTACCGTCTGGATGCAGACCCTGTGCCACGTGCACATGGTGGTGTTGCAGTGCTGGTTCAACACTCTCAGCCGCATGCCAGTGTGCCTCTGCACACTAGATTTCAGGCGGTAGCAGTTCGGGTTTCTTTTCATTTCGATATTACTGTCTGTTCGGTTTATTTACCGCCGGATGAGGTCTTTGGGGTTGGTGACCTGGAGGACCTGGTTCGCCAGCTTCCTGCCCCGTTTCTCCTGCTGGGCGACTTTAACAGCCACCACGTCCAGTGGGGAGGACCTAATACTGACAACAAGGGCAGGATCCTTGAGGAGTGGATGCAGAGGGGGTCCGTTTGCGTCCTGAACGATGGAGCCATGACACACTGTAACCTGGCCACGGGCAATTGGTCAGCGGTGGACTTAGCCTTTTGCTCCCTTGCCATCCCAGTTCACTTCACTTGGGCTGTCACTGCCGATCTGCATGGAAGCGATCACCTCCCCGTTGTGTTGTCCATGACACAAGGGGGTTCTGTGGCTTCCAGGCCAGCCCGGTGGGCGCTTAGACGTGCTGAATGGTCAGCCTTTGCTGAGGCTGCTGTATTTCAGCGTGCGGTTGGGGACTTTTCTGATGTGGATGAACTCTCAGCTCATTTCGCTGACGTGGTCCTTGCTGCTGCTCGTGCTACTATCCCGCGTTTGTCCACTCAGCCGCGGCGGGTTCCTGTTCCGTGGTGGACGCCTGCTTGCGGGCATGCTATTCGGGCCCGCCGGCGAGCGTTGCGTGCATTTACGGTCAACCCAACTACTGACAACTTTGTAGCCTTTAAGCGCTGTCGTGCCCGTGCCAGGTATGTCATCCGTGAGGCTAGACGTGCTTCGTGGACAGCTTATGTTTCGTCGATCACGCGCTCCACGCCTTCTCAGCAGGTGTGGCGGAAGGTGCGCCAGATCTCGGGGAGGAACGTGTCTTCCCCGGTTTCACAGCTGAAGGTGGCGAATTCCATGATCTCTTCTGTGCCGGATATCGCCGACTGTCTTGCGTCTGCGTTTGCGCGGGTCTCGAGTGATAACCATTATGATCCTGGTTTCCTCAGAATAAAGCGTAGAGAAGAGGCTCACTCTCTAGACTTTCGCTCCGACGGGCTAGAGGAGTACAATTTACCGTTCACCAGGCAGGAATTTATTTCAGCTTTGTCCAAGTCGCATGATGTTCACTATCAGCTGTTGAAACATCTGCCTCTTGCCTCCCAGCAGTTCTTGCTGGAGATGTTCAAACGTGTGTGGGCAGAAGGCTCTGTTCCAGCAGCGTGGAGGACAGCAGTGGTCATCCCGATTGTGAAACCGGGCAAAGACCCTACTGCTCCTTCCAGTTATCGCCCAATCGCTCTGACTAGCTGTGTCTGTAAACTTATGGAACGGATGGTCAGTGAGAGGTTGGTCTGGGTGCTGGAATCACGTGGATTCTTATCTGCGTCCCAGTGTGGCTTTCGACGTTTTCGGTCAACCATCGATCATCTGGTTGCCCTTGAATCGGATGTGAGGGAGGCTTTCCGCCTGCGTCAACATCTGGTTCAGGTTTTCTTTGACTTGGAGAAGGCTAATGATACGACATGGCGTTATGGGATTCTCCGTAATCTCTATAACTATGGCTTGAGGGGACAGATGCCACTGTTGCTTTCCTCTTACCTCTCCGGCCGTTCTTTTCGTGTTCGTGTCGGGGCGACTCTTTCCCGCCCGTTTGTCTTGGAGAATGGTGTGCCTCAAGGGGGTGTTCTTAGTGTCATCTTGTTTGCTATTGGGATCAATACCATTGCTCAGCAAGCTGCTGTTCCCCAGTCATTGTTTGTCGATGACTTCGGCCTGCGCTTTCGGGCAGCTTGCATGCAGACCTGCGAGCGGCAGCTACAGCTGGCGATTAACAAAGTACAGACCTGGGCGGTCAGTAATGGTTTCCGGTTTTCTCCGGACAAGACTGTGTGCATTCACTTTTGCCGCCAACGAACACTGCACCCAGATCCTTGCCTGTATTTGGGGCAGGCGCAGATTCCTGTTGTCCCACAGGCACGTTTCCTGGGTCTGGTGTTCGATTCCAGGTTATCTTGGCTTCCACACTTGCGCCAACTTAAAGACAAGTCTTTACGGGCACTTAACATCTTGCGGGTTCTGTCGGGTACTTCATGGGGTGCCGATCGCACTGCCATGTTGCGCCTCTACAGAGCCCTTGTCCGCAGCAAACTTGATTATGCGTGCATGGTGTATGGTTCGGCTAGTGACTCGACTCTCCAGATGTTGGACACTGTGCATCACAGTGGCCTGCGTGTGGCGACTGGGGCATTTCGAACTTCTCCAGTGGTCAGCCTCTATGCTGAGGCCTCGGAGCCACCTTTGGCCATTCGTCGGCGGAAGCTGGCCATTCAGTATGCTGTGCGTTTATGTGCTGTGGAATCCAGTCCTGCTTGGTCCATGGTTTTTGGGCCAGACTTGCGAGTCGGTAGACGCAGGGTGGGTAAGGGTGATTTCCGCGATAGGCTCCAGCAGTCCTGTCAGGAGATAGCGTTTGATATGCCCAGCATCTTGAGGCTGGGGGGGATGCCAGTGGCCCCTTGGCTTGTCCCAAGTGACATTTTCGTTTTCGCTCTGGCGTCCCTCCCGAAGGGTTCCACTCTGCCAGCAAGGTACTTGCAGAAGTTCCGGCGGCTGTGTTCTCAGTACGCCGGTTATCAGCGGCTGTTTACTGATGGGTCGAAGTCAGACGCTGGCGTGGCTTGTGCTTGTGTTTGTAAGGGAGTGACGGTAGCCCATCGCCTTCCATCAGGCTATTCTGTGTTTTCTGCAGAGCTTTTGGCTCTCGGTTTGGCGGTGGAATGGATCCTTGGCCTTCAGGGCACGCATTTCATTATCTTTAGCGATTCCATGAGTGCCCTGGAGTCCTTGGTGACTTACAATCCACGGAACCCCTTGACACAACGTGTCCAAACTTTGCTTTCCCGCTTGCCTGGCCAGCGGAAAACCGTGCTTTTCTGCTGGATCCCGGGCCATGTTGGGATAGGTGGAAATGAGCAAGCGGATTCTGCAGCAAAAGGGGCCCTTTCCTGCCCTCTCGGTAGGGATCTCAGGCTTGTTCCCTCGGACGCTTTTCCAACTCTGCTTACATGCTTTTTGGTAAGCCTCGTGGGATGGACAGGACGGTAATAAGTTACGGGCCATTAAAGGCACTGTCGAGGAGTGGCACTCGGCGTGTCGCCGCAGTCGCCGTGAGGAGGTTGTGTTGGCCCGTTTGCGAATTGGTCACACCCGACTTACTCACTGTTTCCTTTTGCGGGGGGTTGACCCTCCTGAATGTTCTTGGTGTCGACGGCCACTTACGGTCCGGCACTTACTTGTTGATTGTCGCTATCTTGATGGTGTTCGTCGTCGGTTCCATCTTCCGCATGACATTGCGCGTCAGTTGGGCGATAAGTCTGTCCTCCTGTCTGGTGTTTTTCAATTTTTGCAGGAGGTACAGATGTATGACAAGATTTAGATTAGGGGTTTGAATGACATCTCTGTAATGTGTGGTGCAGTGGCAACCCGGACCACTGCACTGTGACTGAGGTTGGCGCTAATGACCAAGTTGTCGATGCGCCATTAAGCCTCAATCCCCCCCCTCTTCCTATTCTTTGTTGGCTCGATCCCTTTTTGAAATGTTAAAAAAAAACAATGCCAAGTTCGTGTGGCCTCCTGATTGCGAGCTTGCCTTTAAAACGCTAAAAGAGAAACTTGTGTCTGCCCCTACCCTTGCACAACCTGATTTCACTAAGCCCTTTACGATCCGGTGCGATTCTTCAAAATTTGGGTTGGGTTCAGTTTTATTGCAAGATGGTGAAAATGGCCCACAAGTTATTTCATATGCAAGCCGTTTGCTACGTTCAAATGAGGTTTTTTTTTTCGATGGCTCTTTCTGTTCTCTGGTCGGTCGAACTATTTAGGCCCTATGTCGAATCAAATAAGTTTACTGGTATATCTTATCACCGCTCCCTTGAGTGGCGTAAGAGCGTTAGAGACCCTACTGGTCGCTTGTCTCGGTGGGCCTTAGGACTAGCTTGTTTCGAGTTTGATATTAAATATAAAAGTGGGGTCTCAAATACAGTAGCAGATCACCTTTCACGTTTTGCTCTTGTAACAGCTGAAGGCATTGTCGAAAATGACGATGTTGATAGATTAAGAATTGCCCAACGTTCTGACCCTGTTTTAAAGCTTGGAGCTCACTTCATCGAAAACGGCACAAGTTTTCCCACCACCCCAGTTGGCAGGAAGGCTCGTCGAATTTCTTACAACACCTCCATTAAGAATGGTGTTATTGGTAGAACCTTGGTAGACTCGCTTCTGTGCTTTAATCCCTCCATCCGAGCGCTTGTGCATTATCGTCACGGTTCATTTAGGTACCGTTACTAAACATATGGGAGTGTCAAAAACTATTAAAATCATTCAGAACCATTCAACTTGGTTTGGCATGGTTTGTAACGTCACCAGTTACACTAGGAAGTGTCACACTTGCCAAACATGTAAGAGTAATCTGTCGTCTACTCGTGGATTAATGGGTGCCGCCCCATACCCCAGTTGCCAGGGACACTTATTATATTGACATTTCTGGTCCGTTTTGCCTTTCTACTTGTGGCAATAAGTATTTGCTGATTATCCAAGACTCCTTAACTAAATGGCTGGAAATTTTCCCCATGAAAAACGCAAAAGCCATCACTGTTGTTGAAATTCTTGTAAAAGAAGTTTTTTCTCGCCACGGCCAATGTAAAACTCTCGTCTCTGACAATGATAAATCGTTCTTAAATGGAGTACTTCGCTGCATAGCACGCATGTTTGGAGTTAAACAGTCCTTCTTGAGTTTCTACTCACCAGCGGCAAACCAGGCTGAGCAACTTATAAAAACTGTTAAATCGCTCATTCGTACTCGGATTGTAAGTCACAAACAAACTGAGACTCTGATTTGCATATGATCGCAATGGCTCTTCGAGCATCTGTGTCAAAAACCACTAGAGTTTCGCCATCTGAACTTCATCACGGTAGAATTTTACGTTTGCCTGGGACCATTGACCCGAGTTTACTTGCTCCTCTCAATAAAGCCTCCAAAACATGGGTGGTTGACATGTCGAAGCAGCTCGCTAATGTTATTTCTATCGCTCGTACTGCTTTATGCGATCAACAAGACTCAAATCGTTCTAGAGCTGATGCAGGAAGGAAACCTGTCTCTTTTAAGATGGGCGATGAGGTTTTACGAAAGACTCACTTTATTTCTGATAAAGCTAAGTCTTTCAGTAAGAAATTAGCACTTTGTTTCGAAGGTCCCTTCGTAGTCCATGAGGTTGTCACTCCCCTCACTTACAGACTTAAAGATCCTGTTAAAGGCAAGATGCTTGCGGGAACTATGCACCTCCTCCAATTGAAACCTTATTCCTGATGATGAGAGTCATTAAAGTCACCCTCTCCTCTCCCTCCTTTTTACTCCCTCTTACGTTTACATTATTTTTCCTATGGCTGATGTGCGTTGTTTGTTTTTTTCCCCTGCAATATTACTATCATTGTAATATTTTGAAGCCGGAACTTAACTTTTCTTTCAACTTTCCTGGTCTCCTTCCTGATTTTTAGAATGGTGACGTAGTGTTGTAAGTTTTGTTTTCTAGAATTTCTTCGGGAACCTTTTTTTCGATTAAAAACTTAAACCTAGAACTGTTGTTTCATTTTACCTTTTCTTTGCTACCTTTTTATGTCTCTTAAGCCCTTCTACCATTTTTTTGGTGGTGGTTTGGTCTTTGTGATTTAAATTGCGTGTTTCTTGGGATGGCACTATTTTAGTTCGTAGTTTCTTGTAAGCCCAGTTAAGTTTATTTGATTCGTTTCGTGCCTTATTTAAAATTATTTTCCCTTTTTAAGTTAGCATGCCCATTACTTGTGACGTTAACTTTTTGTTATTTGTTATGCTCCCATGTTCCTATCTGCTCCATGATGTGTATAATTCCCAGGAAGTCGGACTGGTATGGCCTAGTTTATCCAAACCCTATCTCTTGTGCCGTACAGTTTTCAATGCTTGGACTTTTGTCTTGGCTTGGATTCGGTTTGTCTGCCGTGAGATTTTGTTTTTTCCCAACTTCACATCTAAGTTTACTTTAGTAAAGTTTTCCCAAACCTTCATCTTCTCCCCTCCCCCTTTCCTTGGTGGTCTGTTTGTCCTAGTCCTACGTCCTTCCCGTCTGCCATATTTGATAGATTGGTTTCTCTGTATGACCAGTTAAATTGTAATGGGTAACCATGAAGGTTTACACTTGTCATCCTTCGTTAATGTTTTTATGTTAATCCATAAAATGACCTGGTGGTGTGATTGTGATCCATGTTGTGCATTTCCGTCATTTTGAATTGTTGCATGCCTTTGTTGTTTTTTTTTATCTTTTGCCCCTGTTGTTTTTTACTTGTTTTTTATTTGTGTTTTTTCCCTGCCCCTCCTTTAAAAATTTCGTGCTTTCTTTTTTTCTTTTCCTTTTTTAACTCGATCTATCTTGTGTACCCCTCCTACTGCTGCACTATTTATTTTTCCTCATTGTTATTTATTGAATAAATGCCCTTTTGTCTCTTTTCTCACTGGGAAACTTGCTTGCTTTCGTTATCAGAAGTTGGCCTAGCTTGTGAGTTACTTGCCGGTGGTTTTTTTTATATATGGTGCCTTAAGTTCTGTTGCATATCTTTTTTCCCCAACCTTTGGCTACTGTCAAACTGAATCGTTTGGAAGTATTATTACTTATAATTTTGGGGCTTGAATTACATGAGTTTAATATATGGCGTTGATTTTTGTGTATTACGTCTTAACACTGTTTATACTTATAGGGTGTAGTAGGTTATTTGATAGGCAAATAGGGTTAATACTTTAGCGACTTTTTTATTTATTGTGTGGAATGTTTAGAAATGATTAATTTTAAGGCTGGTCTTGTTGTCACATCCTTGTGATACGTGTTTCCCTTTTTGTGGTGAGGGAACATCCATTTTCGTTTGGCAAGGGGGGCTTTATATCGTGCTTCTCGATTGCATTCTCCCCGATATTGCACATATCGGCGGCTAAATCTTTTGTTTGCTCCTTAGCCAGATTTCACTAGAATTATTTTGTTTATAGCTGTTGGCCCTGAAATCAATTATTCTTGCTCGCGATCCCTATGTCATTTACTAATGTCATTCTCCTCCATCAGTTATTATGACGTCACTTACGATCGCTCGCAACATACTAGCGACTTTACCTCACCTGCTTACCTGCATCTCTCCTTTGTTATCGACCTTGACGTCACTTACGATTTTGACATAATACATGTTTTCTAATTTTTGTTACCCATGAAGTTATAAATAAAACCCTAAATACCTACTTTTTAATTCAGTTTTTAATTCATCTTATGATACCTACGATCGTGTTTATTTGATTTTAGGTAAACCCCTTAATTAAAACTATTTTATTAGGATCGTGTATTAGGTAAAGTCGATCACCTGATATGCTAATTTCGTCATTCCCTTATTACCCCGACCTGCGTAACCTTGATGTCCATTCCGTCTTGTCTTGTCTTGCTCCGCGGCTGTTGCATCACGTCGGAAGGTGGCTCGACGCCACATTGCTGCATAATCTATTTTTAATATGTATTACTAATTTTAAACTAATTTTTAACCATCAGTCAGCCGAGTTTGCCAATCAACTCCATCACCATCACCATGTTGTCCGAGTTGTTACCACCGGTCACGCATAAGTCCTGTGATAGAAAAAGGTAATATGAATAACTATTTTCTATTGCTTTGAACTGATACTTGTAGCCTGAACTAGGGATTTCTCTGCAGTACCCGTGAATCATGATCGTATACACCAAGATTTGGGAAAATTTGGGAAATATTGAAATTATCCAAGTGTTATTTTTATCTATTATCCCTTCACTTTGTTGTAGTAGTGGTTGACGTGGCAAAGCAAGGTTCAGTTTCCGCTGAATTTCTATTTTGTAGTTCGGCTCGAGGGTTCGGCTCTTTTCCGTGATTACGTGATGATTATTTAACCAATTCAGTAGGGCTGATCCTTTCGTCACGAGAGGACCCAAAATCAACTTCTTAAGTTACAACCCATTGCGTGAAGTCTTGCAAATTGAAGTCACGTGACGTCCGAAATTTAAACGTAACCTCACAATTGTTCCAGTTTTTCCGTGCTTCAATTGCTGACGAGAAATTCTGTTTCTGGCGTAACCTCTGGAATAATTGAATTGTATGTCCTGAATGCTGTCCCCCCCCCCTTTAACTAAATAAACCAGATTGACACAATTTTCTTGTTTGCTGAGCATCTCATTTTGACATGTAGTGAAGTGTTTGCCTTTATGTTTATCTGGCTTGCTAACGTAATGGTTATCAGTTAACAAGTTTTTTTCCCTTTCTCTCTTGCTGAAGCGGCCTTAAAACCCCACATTGTACCCGGGACCTAGAAATGAACCCTCTAAATCTTTTAAACAACATCTCCCCCGCTGTCTGCTTCACAGATATGGGAAGGTATCGTCTCTTCCCCTCCCACTAGAGCGTTAGAATAAGGCAAATATTGCTGACATGCATTAAAGTTCAGTTAGATACTAAAGCGTTTCACCACGGAGTTGATACCCAGTTTGTTATCAAACCTAACTTCTATATAGCCTAATTCATTGATTAGAATGGCAGAAAACTGCTGTTGCCCATCGAAGAGCTAATAATTACAGACATAATTTCATTACGAAAAAAGTAGTTTACTACATTTATCATTAATCATTGAACCCACATATAAAATGATGAATGAATTCGACTATTTTTCACAATAAAATTGGAAGAATAGTGAAATTCATCACTTCTATAGGTATAACCATGTTTCACTGCTACAGTGAAAGAGAGGGCTATAGTATTTCGATACATATTGCTAAATGCTCGTCTTTCTGTCTAGTTGTTCTGCCTAGTCGTCTTTCTGCCTGTTGGTGCATTACTTTCAGATTAGCATGTCTGATTATAAAATTGTATCAATATTGGTTTCATGGTTTTAAAATGATAGTGAATTGTGCAGTGTAATAACCCATCTGAAGCCACCCCTTTTGGGGTATTCCGGGAGGCCCCATCTGACACGGATTAGAGGGGTTCCATTTATGGCAAACACAGGAAATGCACTGACCGTATTTTTGTTTACAATATTAATTTTTATCAATTTAATATTATACTTCTTAACATTAAATGCTCCTCCAGGACATTGCAAGACTACATACTTTTAAGTGAACTACAATAGCAGACAAACGATACCACACTAAGCATCACTAAAAAAATTAATTTTTGTTACACGAATCATTTAATCATTCGATTTTGGTACTCCTATTCCAAATCCCAATGCTGGTTGTTTTTAATTCGTGTTCATTTTAATTTGCAAGCAACTCTGCCAGTATTCCACAATTCCTTTTAACATGAATAGTAAAAAAATGCTAAAACTTGATTTTTCCTAGCTCATTGGCGATAAATTTCATCCACTTTTTCAAAAGAACTGGTTTCGAGCTTTAAATTTGGACTTGTGCTTCGAGATTTTTGCTTTAAGCAACTATTTTGCTTGGCGCCAATAGAATTTTGTGCAGTCCTTGCAACCAATATGGTAGACAGCATGAAATTCATTGAGCATGTGCTGCAGTGGTAAGCTGGTCTATTATCATCTATTATCTATTTTGCTATTATCATCTTGGTGGATCTTCGGAGTTGACTCACTACATCCTTCTTTTACGTGTGATAATGTACTGTTTTTTTATATTCATAAAAACTTCATGCACACATTGCAAAGAGGGTATGTAAACCTTGTATGGCTGCAGTTGAAACTTGGTAGCTTTTTTGTTGACCCAACTGGAATTGGCATATTTTCTGATAAGCTGTATTGGATAGCAATTCTGTAAATATTTTTTTGTTTCTAGACCTTTAAGCCCAGTTCTAAAATGTGCATAATTGATAGTGTGCTGTGTGACACCAGATTTCGTTTTTGATGTGCGAAGTTTTAGTTTAAATGCTTTGGTACGAATTTTAAGGAATAGTACGAGTAGTTTAACATGGTTTTTTGTAATGATTGCTCTGCATCTTTCTGTCATGGATTGGAGAGTGAGAGAAAGTAATGATATTTTCGAAGATAAGTAGTTTTCTTTTGTAAATTTAAGACTTACTTGGAAGTTATTCAGAAAATGTAGGGTTTGGTAACGCAGTGCAGTCAGAGCCAATGTTAAGGTATCATCAACAAATCTAGTGTACAACTGAACTTGGGGAAACTGTTGATTGAAAGCAATATCAACACTGTTAATGACAAAGTCATCGCAGTAATAACTAGATTCGTTGATGACACCTAACCTTTGGCTCCGTCTGCACTGCGTGATGAATTATAAATTGTCTTAATAACTTCAATGCAAGTCTTCAATTTTTACAGGAGAAAATGACTTATCTTCTACAATATCCTTCCATGATCTCACTCTACAAATCCATGGCAGAAGGGTGCAGAGCAATTTTTACAGAAAACCAAGTCAAATTACTTGTACTCTTGTACTATTCCTTACATTTCGTACCAAGCACACAAACTAAAAAGTCAACCAACAAAAACAAAGTAAGGTGATCACACAGCACACCACCAATCATGGATATTTAGTAACTGAATTTAAGTATCTAAAAACTAAATATTTACAGAATGGCTATTCACAACAGCTTATCAGAAAATACACCAATTCCACTTAGGCCACCGAACAAATTACCAACTTTGACCAACTGCCATAAAAGGTTTACATACCATATTTGAAATGTATGCATAGAGTTTTAATAAAAATGAAGACAATATAAATTGGCCATTACCACACGTAAAAAAAGATATAACCAGACAACGTTACATGAAGCGATGCGGGAACAGGCCTGTTATTTCAGCTAATTAAAAAAAGGTGATACTTAAATTGTGTACGCTAATGAAAGTATGATTGCATACTGATTTTTTTCAGTGTGTGTTTTGAAAATGTGGCCAAAATGTATCTCCAATGAGCCTCGGAATATCAAGTTCTAGTATTTTTTTTACCATGCATTGTTATAATAGTTGTTACAATGAAAGTTTTGTAAATAACCCATTATTTCATTAGCATTATTGAGATTTTTCAAGATATCTGTTGAAGCGCCTGTTTCTTCTAGTTAATAATGAAAATGACTTAAATGAGCATAACGTCTTGTCCAATTTTAAATCCAGTGTTTATTATAAAAACGATGAAAATTGTATATCAAAGTTGATATTTTTCTGCTCCAAATTTAAAATGTGATTTCAGCTACATTTTACAAATTCATCTAAAAATGAATTAACATAATTTTTATTTCTCACCATATTTGGTTCCATTTTCTGTTGCCGTTATTATGAAACAAAAACATAGTAGATATAAATATACCACAGAACCCATATTTTCAAACCAGAATGGCCACTGTATAAAGGGTCAATAGCCTTCACAATACAGAAAAATAATCAATTTTCTTATCTATAATGAATTTTTATTTCGTGATTAATGTGACTCAGACTCTTTGGATGGGTTTTGATTCAAATTTCTTTTAATGAATTTTTTCGAATATCTGCAGTTATGCTTAGATTTTGTCAAATATGTCTCTAACCATATAGTAACGTTTATATGGATTTCACTTTTGTTTCCAGTATTCACAATCCTTGAATGCTGCTACCACATATCACAGAAAATAAAGCTTACCATTGTGACTATTGTGTATGTATGTTAGTAGGTATGTAATAGAATAAAAACAGTTCATGCACTGATCGTGGTATTGTTTCCAATTAACTGAACACGATTGTTTTATCACAACGTTAATAATTACATTATATTTGAAACGTACGTGACAGTTAATGACACAGGTTACTATATAAATTCAGAATCACAGGAAAAATATTATGCCTTGTTACGTGACACGATGCAATTAAAAGTTTTAATAACATCCCAGGGAATCAAATAAAACATTTTTTATTCTTATTTTAAGGTCTTGCATCACCAGATGAGATATGCTTCTTACCCATTCATATAACAATTCTCTATATTAATGCTGCTCCACCAGGACATTCCAAGGCTACGTAATTTTTTGGGAACTACAATAGCAGAATATTGATATCACAATATTCGTCAATGAAAAAAGTTTTCTATTTATATGAGACGATTAAACCATCCATTTTGTTATTTTGTACTCTGTTCAGCTTTAATCCATCAATTTTATTTCTACCCGTAGTGTATAATTTTGTCAAATAATTTGCAAAAATTTGTTAGTTTTCTTTGATGTAATGTGTGATATCATTCACTATTTCTTAACAGTGTGCGCTCATTATAAAAATGCAATTTTATGCAATGTTATATACATTAGTGGGTTTAATAAGGAAAATAACTTAAATGATCAGAACGACTTTTCAAATTTTAAATCCTTCCTTTTTATCATGTTGGTGCTATTTCTGTGCCATTTTAATAGGATTCTGTTCCTAATGATAAAAACATTATAATAGAAATGATCGAAATTGTTTTATTTCATACTATACGTATAAAAATTATGTGACTTCAGCTTCATTTTTCAAATTAATCTAAAACATTGAATAAAATAAAATTAATTTCTTACCGGTTCCATTTCCTTTTGCTGTTATTATGAAAGAAAAACACAATCTCTATGTATCATGCAGAAACCACATTTTCAAATCAGAATATTCTCTATTATAGTACTGTATAAAGAAGCAATCAAAAACTTTTCCCAATACTTTAAACAAACTACTATCCTGTTTTCTCATCACATCTCCCTCATTATCCTCCAGATATTTAAGATTAAAAATCAAAGTCAAAACACATTTCATGCAGATTCCAAATTACTAAATTTCAACAAGAATGAAGGGATTTATTTACCATTTAGGTGGCAATGCCAACCTAATGACCAGAAACAATCTGCTTCCGTATTTATCATCATGTCTCTCTCATGATCCACCGGATATTTAGGGTTAAAAATCAAAGTCAAAATACATTTCATGCAGATTCCAAATTACTGAATTTCATCAAGAATAAATGGATTTATTTAACAGTTAAAATCTATTATTATAATGTAAAATAATTACTCGAAATGCACAACCACAAGATAAATTGTGCATCTTTTACACACGACGATGCAACTTAGAATTTAATAGTGTCTCAAGGAATTGAAACATTTAGTTGTTGTGTAAGGGTTTATATCACTGGCTGAATTATAACTCCAGTCCATCCATATAATACATCTTTATAACACCTCAAGTCATTCAAGAAATTCCTAGGCTACATACGTTAAAGTCATCTCCAATAACTGAATAAAGAAACCACTCTACGCATCCCTGAAAAAAAAACTTTCCTAATTACTTGAGACAATTAAACCGTCGATTTTGTACATTCAACTCTGGTCGTTTTTAATCCATTTTCATTTTTGAAAAATAAGTTATGATTTTTTTTTAGTTTAAATAGATTTAAATTTTGGTGTCGTCATCCCTTATTGGGTAATTGTGTGTATTTACTATAATAAATACAACTTTCTGTAATCACTTTGTATATTAGTAGGTTTAATAAGGAAAATAACATAAATGATCAGAACGTCTTCTCAATTTTTAAATCCTGTACTTTATCCTGTTGCCGTTAATTAAAAACCATTTGGTTCCTAATGCTAAATATTTTATAATAGAAATAATAAAAAAGCTGCATTTGTAGAAATTGACTTCATATGCATTTGACAAATTCATCTAAAACATTCAATAAAATGATATTTAGTTCTCACCGTATTCGGTAGCAGTTACTGTTAATGAAAGAAAAACACATTTTCTATAAATTTCACACAAAAACAAAATGTTCAAACTAGAAAGTTATAACTGTATAAATAGACAATAATAAATGGTTTTCGAAATATTAATTTTTTTTTGCATATTTCAATGTTCATTTTGTGATTGATGTAACAGCCTCATTGGATGGGTTTTAAGTCATATTCACCTACTTAATTTTCTTAAGTGTTCTACACGTGGCCTTAAATTTAGTCAAAGAGGTTTCTAACCATTAAATCATTCATATGGATTTTATTGTCTGTGGTGCTATTCCCAATCCTTCAATACTGCTACTAGATGTCATAGTAAATGCAGCTTACTGTTATGACTTTGTATACCAGTGTTTAAGTAATAAGGCAAATACAATAGATGCATTGATTACTGATCAGGATATTGTTTCCAATTAATTGAACACATTCATTTATTATAACATTTCATTTGAAATGCATGCAAAACTTAATGATTAAGTTCTAATTAGTTACCATATTCGTGGCTACCTTTTCCTGTGTATTAACAAACAAGAAAATGTTTATCATTCTAACTTTGTTAAAAGTTATTAATGTAAGCTGAGTTTATGAGCCCACATCCAAATTAAAAACAATTTTTATGTACCTGAATATGATTTGGAAGAAATAGTAGTTTTAGAGTTTAGAACATTTTTGATACTGATAAGTTAAAAATACATTGGAATACCATAAAGAAATATGGATGCAATATCTGTACACAGTCATTGTACTGTATGAAGATAATATTTCGTTGGTTACACAAAAAAATTTAAACTAATGACAATAAAAAAATCTACTTTCGCATATTATCATCATATCTCTCTCATCATCCTCCGGATATTTAGAATTAAAAATCAAAGTCAAAATACATTTTTCATCCAGATTCCCAATTTCTAAATTCCATCAAGAATAAATGGATTTATTATTTTAAAGGTTATTATTATAATGTAAAAATGTTACTCTAAATGCACAATCATAGGATAAATGATACTTCTTTTACATGAGACAATGCAACTTAGATTTAAAATCATCTCAAGGAATTGAATAAAACCTTTTTGTTGTTGTTGTAAGGGTTTATATCACTGGCTGAAATATAACTTGTGTCCATCCATATAATACATCTTTATAAGACCTCAGGTCTTTCAGGAAATTCCAAGGCTACATACTTTAAAGTCATCTCCAATACCTGGATAAAGATACCACACTAGGCATCACTTAAATAATAACTTTTCTAATTACTTGAGACAATTAAACCGTGAATTTTGTTAATTCAACTGACATTGTTTTCAATTCATTTTCCTTTTATTTCTACCTGTAGCTCATATTTTAATAAGTTACCAATTTTTTTAGTTTAAATGGATTTAATTTTTGGTGACATCATCCATTTTTGGGCAATTGTGAGAAAAATAACATAAATGATCAAAACGTATTCTCAACTTTATAATCCTGGACTTTATCCTGTTGCTGCTATTTAAAAACCATTTTATTTATTTCTCATGACATTTGGTTCCTTTTCCTGTTCATTTTATTATGAAAAAAATGCATACTCGCTATAAATTTCACCCAGAAACAAAATTTTCAAACTAAAATGGATGCTTTACGAAGAGTCAATCCTTAATGGTTTTTAAAATAAAAAAAAAAAAAAAATTTTCTACATCTTTTCAATTTCGATTTTGTGATTGACGTACTAACAGACTCATTGGACGGGTTTTGAGTCATATTTCATTTAATTGACTGCCCTGACCTGCGAAAGTATCTTCGTTTACTTTCATTAAAGGAGAGTACCGCCGCTTCACACACGCAAAATCAAATATATCGAATATAGACCCACAAGCCGAGCCTTCGGATTGATACCGTGTCGTAATATCCGCCGGCTGGAAAAGGCATGACGTCAAGTGTCAATTAGCGTGCTGGCGCCAAGACCAAGTGAGATAGTTGCTGCATTACTCGCAGCTAACCCAGCTTCATTCCCAGTTTTCCTTTGTTTGCACATTGAAAGTGAAAACGTAAACATCCAATGCGGTAGAAATCCCCCAGGATTCTGCGACTGTTGGAACAATAATAAAATCTCAAAAAACCATTACAGTTCCTATTGTGTTTTTCTATCATGTGTCTGTTGAGATACTTCCAGTATATATTTGTGCAAAATTAATAATAACATGTTAGGTAGGTTGGTTGGTAGACGTATTTTTTGAGGAGCTGCATCAAATTCCTTTGCGTTAAAAATACTGTCACTGTCATCATAAAATTCCTGTTGTGTACTTACCTAATTTCATCCTAAATTAAATTTATTTCTTTGAGCCTTAAGTCAGCCGAAGCAACTTAATGCTGGTATGGCTGAACCGGCTCAATTTTGAACATTACCAGACTTTTAGAGAAGAAGAAATATCTGATAAAGGGAGGTGCAAACACGGTGATTCGATCCGGGACGTCCGATCATCGTAGGGGCCAAAAGATTGTCTAGAATTTGCCAGAATAGTTCCCATAGCCGCTGAAGAAGCATGGTAGCCTCCCACGCAGTCCTGAGGGGGACTTTACCAAGGAGCTCTTTCAAGGGGTTCGACCAGATCCGTAAACCTCTAGCAACCAGGCTGAGATCTCTCACAACTCAGCCATGATGACCAGCCATGAAAACAACAAAATTTGAAACTTTTGGAAATGAGTGGAAGGGGGCGTATAAAATAAATATGCAACGGGAAAGGGTTTTGTGTGTGTTTATGGGGGTAGGAACATCACAACCATCAACTAACGTTCAAGTATTAAACAAATTAGTCCTGAGGGAAATAAGTTTGGTTGCCGTAACATTGAAATAAAATGGGTCGGTCCGTAATGTATTTTATCCTACATGTAAATAAGGGTTGCTGCACTTTTGTATTCTTAATACATAATGTCAGTGTTATCACAAAGTTCATGCGTAGGTAGGAGAATTTTTTTAGGGGGGAGGGGGAAGAAAAGGGAACGTACCACTCGAAACGATTAACTATTAAAAAAAACTACTGTCAATGTCATAATAACTTGCATGTAGTCCCAGAACCCCTCAGAACGCCCCCCTCCCCCCAAAAAAAACTTCTGTGTCCTTCCTGCAAAAAAAATGTTGGGGTTTAATAAATGTAATATTGAAAAATTTGAAATGGGGGAAGGGGCTGGTGAAGAAATGTATTGTAGTGGAGGGCAGATGTATTTTGGGGGCGGGAAAGAAAAGATGTATTTCTGGAAAAGACCAGGGCATCTTGTTCAAGTACATGAAAAAATAACCTAAGGGATAACACTTTGGTTGCAGCAACATTAAAATAAAAGCCAGGTGTACATTGGCAGGTAGCTTTTTTAAGGGGTGCGTAGTATGCGTTTGCACTAAAAACACTCTGAATGTCATCACGAACTTCATTTGTGCAATTATCCTCCTCCCCCTGCCCCCCCCGCCACAACCGAGAAAGTTCTCCAAGCTTCCTCCTCGCCACCCAAAAAATACAGGTATAACTGTAATACTGAAACTTGGAAATTGGGGTAGCTAATAAGAAAAATATAGTGTGGGCTGGGGGGGGGGGGTGAAGCAAATTTTTAGGAGTTGTTGATGCAATTTTGTTTGCATTAAAAAATACTATCATTGTCATCATAGGGTCTACCTTTCAAGTACTGGTAGTCACCAAAGTAAACAAATGCCAATGCTCTATTAAAAAAGGCACCTATTTTTTGCATAAAAATATTGTCAGTGTAAATCTGAAGTTCATCTTGTACCTTATCTCCCTTCCCCCTCCCTCACCTTCCACGCAAATCGAAGAGTCCTCCATCAAAAAAGTAGATTCTAAAAACTGAATAATTGAAACTTTTGAAAATATGGAAGAAGGTGGGTCAAAAAATTGACCGCAGTGGGATATTTTTTTTGTGGATGAGGGGACAGGAGTCACCCTTAGAAACGACTACGGCCTATGGTTCAATTGCAAAAAAATTAAACTACTAAAACGTTTTCTTTCCGTAACAATGAAAGAAAAACGGTCGGAGGAAGAATTTTTTTACAAACAATGAGTGCAGTTTTGTGGGTTTAAATAAGCAATAATATTTGAAGTAACAAGTTGTGCTTCGTCCTACTGCCATCTTTCATCACATAGGTGCAACGAAGGAACACTCTACAACGCTAATAATATACCACTATGTTTCAATAGTAAGCAAGTCAGCAGTCAAGAAGAAATCTAGCCATTTCTTTATCCATCTTCAATTTATTCTCGTAATTCACCTCCGACCATAATTTCAGTATCCTTCTTTTGGTTTACAAGCGGTCAAGCGTTCCACTTTGGCCAAGGCCAACTGATATAGTAGCTGCGTTTCTCTCTATGCTAGTGATCGAGGAACGCAGCATCTCACTTTGCCTTTACTCTGGCACGTTTCTTTCCAGATTCCGTCGGCATAAGGTGCGCAATGATCGCTAATACTATCATTCACTCGGCGTTGGCCCTCTGCTTGGCTGTTTATGGCGGAAGTTAGCTTAACAGGGATGCACCGCGAAAAGACAACACACAAATACAGGCAAATATTACGTTTAACACTGAAATCGGGCACGTGGACCACTTAATAATTGATAGATGTTTTCTTAAAAAACTACATCCGGTAGAGTATTGAGGAAATTTGATAAAAATGGTCAACGAAGTACGGTCCCTTTAAGAATAACAGTACCAAATTGGAGTGCCCTAACGTAGAGTCATTAAGGACAGAGATTGGTAAATTACGAAACAACCATATCTGTCCATCATAATTATTATTAATTGCTGAACTCACCAACCAATAAGTATAAATTATAAATGCATTTCACAAATCACCCTAATTAAACTGGAAAATTAAGTTTTAATTACTTACCGTATTCATGGCTACCTTTTGCTGCGTATTAACGAAAAAAATGTTTATCATTCTAACTTTGTTAAAATTATTAATGTAAGCTGCATTTATGAGTCTACATGCAAAATATAAATAATTTTTATGTGCTTGATATGATTTTGAAGAAATATAGTCTTAGAGTTTAGAACATTGTTGATACCAATAGGTTAAAAATATGATGGAAAACCGCCAAAAAATATGGATGCAATTGCAAATTGGGAGGAATAAACCAAAGAATTATAAAAGTTACTGCAATTCACATACTAATTTTTGTGTTGTTTAGAAACACTTCATTGGCATGTAAGTGAAAGAAAACTTCTTAAATATACAGTTCATTCCTGTGGTAAAGATCAAGAAATATAGTTTTGATATGTAAAGTACAACAAGGTGGTTTTTAAGGTGAAACTTGAACAAAGTGTAGTGTCATTGGTAGGACATGAACGCATACTGTAAGCCTTAACGGGTATTTCCACAATAACATTCAGTATTCGTGAACTAAAACCAATGATAGAGCCAAGAAAACGACAACCTCTATAATCAGTGATACTGCAAGAAATGTTTTTGCTTTGCCAATGATCAAGCGTTAGTGTGGTTTGTGACTGCCAAACTGTTTTTCCTTGAGTACATTTTGCAACATCCATTGGGCTACACAATCGTAGGAGGAAGAAGGTGGAATCCTATTTTTTTTGTAAAAGGTCTCGCAGTTTAATTACTTAGTGAAGTTTGAAAGTGGATATAGTATTATTGAAATCTTTACCTAATTTTCCTGGACATAAGAATTTGTAGTATTGGCAAAGGCTCCAGGTAATTAGTTTTTATCCCAGTATACAAATAAATGGTAATGGTGTAATAACTAAATATTACTCGTTTTAGTAGTTTGGGTCGGTTATCTAATATGCTCTGCATCTACCCAATCATAGAAGTGAAAATATTAAATCCACGACAGGAAATCTATTTCCTCTCGCGTGAATCCTTCATAAAATGTAACTATTAGGGTGGCTACTTACGCCCGTATGTGCAGTGAAAGCTTAAACTTTAAGTTTAACATCGACTTTCACTTTAAGTTCAAGATTGACTTCGACTTTCAACGGTAGTATGTTCATTGACCGCTTAAACTTCATAGAAAAAATAAAAGTAGAAAAAAAAAGTATTAAAATAAAGTATATATATTAAGTATTAAGGAAATAAAAACAGAAAGAACATTTTCCTTTAACATTGAGATTAACGCCCGTCAGGGTTGCCCACAGGGGAACAACGTGACGAGCATCTCCTCATTGCCAATTCTTTTTTTTTGGGGGGGGGGGGGCGGGGGAAGAATTTCCCCTCCACCCAACCTGCTAATACGAGAAGTTTGCAGTACTGTCAGTATCGTCATGGCACACTATTGTCCAATGGCACATTAGTAAATACAATTACTATTGTTTCCTACTTAACAGTCAACAGTGTATTCTGTGCTAATATTTTCATACTCGTTTAATTTGTTTTAGATCCTACCCACCGCCCCACAACTTTCGAAAAAGTTGTATAGCCTATTTCATAGCAAGATTATTTGGTTCCAAAAAATCATGCTACGAAATATATACAACTGTTTAGAAACTGTGGGAGAGGAGGTAAACAATTTTGGTGGGGGGAACTCCTCACAGTCTTTGGGGGTTGGGGGCACCCCTAATGCCCGTATGTGGATTGAATGCTTAAACATTATGTTCAAGACTGACTTCAACATTTAAGTTAAGGCTATACTTTATGGAGAAAATAAAAGAAGAAAGAAAGAAGTATTCAGATTAAAAAAATAAAAGCAGAAGGTATACTTTTTTCTCAAAAATATTCGAATTAACAGCGGCTCAGCAAACATAACGGTGCAGAAGCCTATCTTTAACTGCACTTCAACTGAAATGGAAGGAACAGTGAGTAACCAAAGACTTAATGAAGAACAACGACAATTAATTGTCGCAAGATTTAAGGAACACAAGGATGTACTGGAAAACACGGACAGAGGATCAGCAGCGACCTAGAAAAGAAGGTATGCTTGGGTTGAAATTGCCAAGCTATTTGATAAAACATATGAGCAAGACAGAAGTGGGGTTCAGCTAATGAAGGCATGGCAAAAAACTCGTGGAAAAGGCAAAGAAACGTCTGCAAGCTGAAAAGGTGTTACTGGTGAAGACCGGAGGAGAACCACGGCTCTGCAGTTATCCATTTGCCAAATATGACTGATGTGCAGGAAGTGAGTAATGTATCGAACGAAGTGGATGCAGTCTGTTCTACGTGAATCAATCTGTTGCTGCTTGCAAACCCAATCGATCCCGAAACCTCCATTCATGTTCTCGAAGAACCGAAAGCGCACTTCATATCAAGCGACCAGTGCCAACAAAGAATTGCTGAAAAATCGCCGCCAAAAAATGGAAATGTTTTGCACGGAACATGACCTGAAAATTGACCTTCTCCGCAAGGAACATGAGATGAAGATACATCTGTCTAAAACTAAACATGCTGTGAGGAAGAATGCGCTGCAGTAGGAACGGGCATACTGGAAGGCAAAGTATGATCAAGAGATGGGCCGCTGCACGATTACCACACTACTGATCAAACCACTACCCATCAGCAGTTATAGCCAGTTTCATTACTTTTTATTAGTTTTTTTATGTTTTTTTGTCTTGACCCACACCTACAGGTAGTACTGCTGGAATTGCTCCGAACATGTATTTAAAAACACGAGTTTCAGGAGAAGCAAACAAACATATTCTTTATGCAGTGTGGTTGTAAATATATGCACAAATCGAAAGCCAGAAACAAAATTTTAATCAAAATTTATCAAACATTATCGTATTTTAAAAACTCTTTGAAATACAGTAGCTAGAATAGCCTCAACTTAATCTGGTTTAACTAGTTTGAGTTCACTGATCGCTGCTCAATGTGCTTTCCTGACTTTCAGTGACATTACTGACACTGCTTTTTTGGGGGTGTCATTAATTTTTCTTCTTTTTACTGACATTGTATTTTGCATACCAATAATGCAATAATACAATAAAAGGTTAATTCACCCTAGACTTTGTCGAGGTTTTTATCACTTTAAACTGTAAAGTGATAAGAAAAAAAATTGTAACTTTAAACTATATTGCGTGGGTGGGTTAGGTTAGATTGTTCGGATAAGTAAGGTCTTATGCCAGAAATACAACAAAAAATAAAATAGACCTGAAAGAGTCACGGGGAGATTTTGGAGTTAAATTCACAAAGACGTTGTAAGCACTTAAACATAAAAAAATTCCCTCATAAGGATATTGATGGTGAAATCAGTAAATGTGACAGGAAAGTCTCTTTTGGTGGTTTGAAAAATTTCTGTGTCTATGATGTTCCACTTCACAACTTAGTCTGAATGATTTCGTTACGACCATGGTAGTTGTATCTCAGAGCTGCATTTCGTTGAAAAAGTACAGAGGTGCATGGCTCGTCTGGTCGGTCGACATTTTTCTCATGGACAAAGTCATCATTGCATAGTCGCAGAAAGTTATGTAACACAAAACACGCAGTGATAGTTGTGAGGACGTTCTTTAAGTCCTGTCGCTCACTCCTAAGATAGCAAATCGACGTTTAAGGTCTCCGAACGCACGTTCGATGGTGTTTCGCGTTTGAATATGCGAAAAGTTGTATCGCTCTTCGTTTAGGCTAGCAGGCTATTGCACTGGCGTGAAAAGAATGTTGGTGCAAGGGTATCCGCTATCACCCACTAGATAAAATCAAGGGTTTGAGTCATTAACGAAGTCTGCATACAGTCGACTGTTTGTAAATATCCGTGCATAGTGTGTACTTCCAGGCGACCTCACCACAATGTCAGTAAAAATTAATTGTGCTGTGCAGACAGCTCGCACATTTAGGGTCAGTTGGCCTTTTCTATTTCGGTATGCTTCTCTGTTAACAATCCCTGCTGCCTGAACCTTTACGTACATACAGTCAACAGCACCAATGGCGTTTTCAAATGGTACAATGTGAGGGTACCTGTCCTGTAGCATATTACAAAATCCATCAACTACTCGCTGTGAATCAGTTTGCCCATCTGGCTAAATAATCTACCTTGCACAGAATGTGCAATCAATTCAGAAACAAGAGCAACTATTCTCGAAACCATGGACTGGTCAATACCTAACGTATCACCTGCAACCTGTTGAAAGCATCTACTAGTGTGGTATCTTAATGATATTAATAGTTTTTCCTCGGCGGTAGTGACTTATGCACATGGATACACTGACTGCAATTCTGGTCGGAGAATGTCGAGCACATCATTGAAGGCATATCTACTCATCCTGTATCGTTCTAGAAATGACTCTTCATTGATATTGTTTCGTTCGCAACTTGTCTTGTTTTTACTTGTCGTGGTTTTTGTGATGCAGCCATATCACGCAACATATGAATATCGCGTTCGCACATTGTCGTTGACGTTGTTGCCCAACCAAGTTGAATTGTAGTACTCCCAGACATGCGGGGAAGATGAACCTCAGGGACAACTTTAGCTGTCAAGGTTGCTCGAAGCTGAACTTTAAAAACTGGGAATTCTAGGTGTTTCTTTAGCACGATTCGATCTTTAGTAAATGGTTCTCATATGACTCGTACTTTAGCACAAATCGTGCTAAAGAACCAAGTTGTTCTAAAGTACCAGTCGATATTTAGTAAATGGTTCGCATAAAACTCGTACTTTAGCACGAGTCATCCTGAAGAACCAACTCGTCTACAGTACCAGTCATTCTTTAACCAACCGATGCGGTATTTTAACTTTAACTTCAGAATGAGTCGTGCTAAAGTACTCACTGCACATATGGGCGTTAAAGAGTGAGAATAAAAGGCCGTTTAGTGGTGGGACAGTGCAATAAAAAGTCGTGAACTAACCTGTATTAATAAAGGTTCAGTTGTATTTTTTTACCAAGCCTTTTTTAAAACTTTGTGGCATTTGTTTCTAGCTTACAATGTTGCAATTAACGGTTTTTTCAATTTGAAATTTGCTGCGAACTGGAAGATGAAATGTTGGATGTTATACTGCATTGCACAAAATGTTTTAAACTGTTTTTTATACAAACCGTGGTATGGTCACCTGCTATCTGTTGCAGGAGATCCTTTAAATATGAAACCGAGTTCTACAATTTTTCGGATATAAAAATTTATTTAAATAAATATTACTAAATTGGTTTCATTTAGTCTTCTATTGAGTGTACAAAATGAGATAATACAAAAAGCTGTATTCCAAACTAGTAAAAAAAATTTTTTTTCAGAATTGGAGATTTTTTCTATTGACTACAATGTAAACTTTATGCCCAGGTAGGAACCGATAAAAAAAATATGGGATTTGTTTTTCCTGTTTGGTTAGTGATTATACCAACTTGTTTGAACTATTACGATTTGAAACTAAAAAAAAAAGATTTTTTATCCACCCTCACCTGGATAAAAGAAAGACATTCTCCAGCAACAACAACAACACCAACAACAATATTGTAGTGACATTAAAAAAACATTTAAATTGCTTGTGGCCTTCTTCATAATACACGGTAAGCCATAAAAGTTGAAATCGGTTCACATGTTCAGTACCTAGGTAAAAGAACAATTTCCCAACAGGCATGAGAGCAATATAAACAAAGTATTCAAAAGAATTCATTGTTGTACATTAGATATAGTGCAGGAAAACAGTATCCAAGAAAAAAAATTGGAAAATGAATGTGATATTTTATTGGAACCAACCTTTCCGTGATATTTTGTTGAGAACGGAGCCTATCTCTGTAGTGTCTGTGTTTTACATAGAGGGACACAACTACATGATGTGGGTTTCTAATGGGCAGCAGCCTGCCAGAGCAGGTGCAAGCCTATTTATTAGTTTGGTTGCAATGCATCCTGGGTAAGATGCATTGCTCATTTACATGTTAAGTATCAATTGGTTGTTAGGAACATGCAGGTCAGATGACCAGGTATAATAGTTAGTGGAGTCTAGCCCCGGACTAGATGGACACATCTAAGCCCGGACACCACATTCACCCCCCAAAAATCTTTGAGTCCACTAATTAATAAATTTACTCTAATTAGTTACTAATTAATTACTAATAAACATTTACACTCCAATAACTCCAATATAACAACTTGTAGACTCAATTTTCAATTTGTTAATAATATCCCTAAATTATACTAGTTATATCCCTAAATTCTTTATCCTACTATTTCCTCCCTCCCCACAAAAGTAAACGGAAATTCATTTTAGAATAAAGGCCGAAAGACGAAACAACCAATTAATTCAACCAACCCACGAACCATGCAAAAAAAACTGCATAGTCCAAACCAAACAAAATCACGGGGAAAAAAATTCCTATTTTCTTTTCAACAACACATGGTTAAAGAAAAATAAACACACTAAAAATCAGAAAAAAATTTAGGTTTTGCTACTCCCAAAACCACAAATCACTGCACAAAACTTGTTTCAAACGTTCAGTCCAAAGGCTTCAAACGAAAGAACTGTCCCTAAAACGGAACACGAAACAACACTCGGCAAAGGCCGCAACAGCAGACAACTGGGACGGCACATCAACATCGCGCGGTGAAGGCCGCGAAACAGCACACGACGGCGATAACTTTGGCACTGGCAATGGGGGGTCAGCGATAGAAGGAAGTTTTACGGTGATTTTGTCAGAAACCGACATGAAGGAGTCAGCAACGGTGAAAAATCCTCATTGGCTTTTTCTGGAGACAACACTTTATTTGATTTTGTGGGAGACTTGTGTACTTTTTGAGGAGACAGCTGTGGTATAATAACTTCGCCGACGTCTCGGCTGCACGGCCGTTGGACCATGCCCAGAGGCCACAGCTTCGCTTCCCGACGTCACATCGAAAATCAGATTGTTTCTCCAAATTTGCATAACTGCACCAGGATTGGTTACAGAGGAATCAATCGACGGATCATCAGCAACATGCGTGCGCAGCTGCGAACCGGATTTCCTGAGAAAAACACCGTTTTTGACCTTAATTTCGTATTCATACGGACTGAGCATTTTTGAAACTCGGCCCGGCAACCAGTTTTTCGACGCATTTGGTCTCGCATCTACACAAAAAATTCTGTCATTTAACTGGTAAGTTGACTCGCATAAATTATCTGTTGAATTTAGCTGACGGTCTTGTCTTAGCACAGTTTTATCTGCAACGCTGGGTATCATAAGAGTTAATCGTGTACGCACGTGTCTTTTCAGAAATGCTTTCGACGGTGCAACCCCAGTAGTGCAATGCGGAATATTTCTAGCCTGTAGGAGGAAATTAGTCAGTGCTATTTCTAGACTTAAACCTTGAGTTAGGCTCGCTTTTAAACTACGTTTCAATGAACGAACCAGCTTTTTAACAGCATAGTTTCGTAACATCATGTAAGGCTTTAACGTCACATGACATATACCACATTCTTTCAAGTAATTCTCGAATTTAGCACTTATAAATTGCGAACCGCCATAACTAAACAACATTTCACAGCAACCATATATTGCAAACAAATCCCGTAGGATGCGAATAACGGCCGCACTGGTCATGCTTTCCATTTTATAAATGAAAGGAAACTTCGTGTGTGCGTCGAGAATCACTAGATAGTTTTTACTATAGTTTTTACAAAAAGTAACGTCAACTCGAGACCACCTAGACTTTTTAGGCTTAGCACCAACATTTCGGTTTTCCAAAACAGGCATACTCTGATGTTCAGTATTATCAATATCAGATAAACAGTCAATGTGATATATCTCAGCACTGAGAGAGTCAGTCTCGTCTGAATCAGGATCTTCAACCACAAAATTACATTCAGGGCCGTCCGAACCGCAATTTGACGATTCTTCAGAACTAAGTGCTTTTCTACCAGAATATTTATGATTCTTCTTAACAGCTGCCCTTACCGTTTTTGGTTTATGAGAAGAGGGCGTCGGTGCTGGCTTGCTAGACCTGCACATTCGACTTAGGTGCCCAATTTTCCCGCAGGCCGAGCACTTATGTTTTCGATACCTGCAGACAGCTTTCACGTGCGATAACCCGCCGCAACAGAAGCACGCATTGTCATTGTTAGACTTACTCTTATTGTTAAATGGACGTTTAAATTGCACTGAATGCGCGACTGATCCCTGAAAGTGACTTACATTTTTCTCAGCCAGTTCCTGGGAGAGGGCAAACTTGCAAGCCGAATCGAATGTGACAGTAGCTGGATCCAATGCCAACAGAGACTTCAAAATATCCGAATTGCGCAAACCGGCAATAAAATTATCTCTAAGCATTGTCTCCAGTTTTGTCCCATCAGCCGGACCATAATTACAGTAGAGGGTAAGCCTCTAATTCCGTAATATAGTCCGCAATTGATTCTTCTGCACCCTGCACCCTGCTTTGGAACTGAACCCTTTCACAAAGATAATTTGGTTTGGGACACAAGTTACAGTTAATAATGTGTTAATTTGAACCAAGGTTTTAGTTGCTGGAGCATCAGGTGCACACAGGTTACACAACAACCCATACGTTTTAGCACCTATGCTTGTTAAAAGCAACGCTACCTTTTTGTCGTTAGGAATGTCAAAAGCAGAAAAATACGATTCGACCCGTTCAAAATAAACTGGCCAGGTTTCTACACCTGAATCGTATTCCTCCAACTTCCGACCTTGAATTCCTGGCGGCATAGCTGGATGCGTTATCACTATTGTAGGAATAACGACAACCAGCTCACTTTAATACTTAATTTAATCAAAAATCAAGTGCGTAACAAAATGCCTACTAATTCTTAAATTTCACTGAAATAGGCCTTCATTGCACCCAGCAACAACAAAAAGGTCTACTAAACTAGATACTTTTAAACTAGGTTAACCGAATTTACATTTAAACGGTCTCTCCCCACTTTATTTTGAACTAGTTTCTCCTGTGTAAGATGCATTGCTCATTTACATGTTAAGTATCAATTGGTTGTTAGGAACATGCAGGTCAGATGACCAGATATAATAGTTAGTGGAGTCTAGCCCCGGACTAGATGGAGACATCTAAACACGGACACCACAATCTCAATCTCATTTTTTTATGTTTATGCTTTCATAGTTTCTGCTTTATTTTCATAATAATCTAATGAGCAGACTATCTTGTCAACTTTTAAATCCTGCCACTTTATCGTGTTGCTGATGTTTCTATGTCTTTTCAAAAGCATTCAGTCCCTAATAGTAAATAATTCCTAATACATTATCAAAATTGTATCATTATTTTTGTGTTGCATATGTAAAACGTGACTTCTTCTGCATTTTAAAAATTCTTCTAAAACATTGAACAAGATAATATTTATTTCTTACCAGGTTTGGTTCCTTTTTCTGTTCGTATTATCATGAAAGAAAAACATAGTCACTATAAATTTCGCACAAAAAAGAAATTTTCCAACCATAATGGCCACTACATAATGAGTCATTCGAAAATGATTTTCAGAACACTTAAAAATATTTAATTTTTTCTACCTATTATGAATTTTCATTTTGTTATTAACGTAATTCAAACTCTTTGGAATGGTTTTGAACCATATTTCATTGAATTTATTATCTTTATACTTCTATAGGCAGCCTTAAATTTTGTCATATCTATTTTTTTGGTGGCAGTATACACAATCTTTGGATACTGCCACGACACATCATGCTAAATGCTGCTTACTGTTATGACTTCGTATATTAGTCAGTACGAAATAAGGCAAATACTTTAATTGCACTGACTGCAATATTGTTTCTAACTGAACACATTGATTTATTATGAAGTAAATCTTTAAATTTGTTTCGAAAAGTTTACGACAGTTAACAACAGGGGTTAGTAAATAAAAACAGAACAATATCTATAAATCGTCATTGTACTGCACAATGATTCTTTGGCAGTACTTAGAAATGTAACCTAATTACAATAAACAAACTACTCTTGTTTTTTTCTTATCCCATTTCTCTTCAGATCCACCGGATATTTTAAAAGTCAATAAAATGGAAATGAAGTTAATGGAAATGACATATTAGCAGATTCCGTCGAGAATAATTTTTTGAACAATTAAGAGCACTTATTACAAAGTAATAGCAATACCCTATGTGTAGCATAAAAAAAATAATGTTTATAGTCACACGAGACTATGCAACTTAGATTTTTTATAGTGTACAGAATTTCAGGCGTAGAGAGCAAGGCAAGAGTAAATAAAATTTAAAGACAAGAAAAACATTTGTTTTTTGTGTAAGGTCTAACCCAGGTAGCACGGGTACCTTTATTAGACGTTGAAATATGGGAGATTGGCAGAAATACTTTGACTAGCCATATTTCCACCAAAATTCAAATATTTTGTTACTTTTATCATTGAGCGGTTATAACTAGCTACGTTAAAAACTATTATTTTAACCCATAGTATTGTGTTAAAATATTGGGCAGCAGGAAACGTAAATAATACGTTGAACGTTGCTTGAGAATATCCCATTCAATTGCGGTGAAATATCGGGTAGTAGTTAAAGTAAATAATAAGTAGAAAATTGATTGAAAATAGTCCATTCAGTTGTGGCGAAATATCGGTATCTTGAAACATAAATGATACATTGGAAATTGGTGAGAAAATATCCAATTCAATTGTGGTGATATATCGGGTACAGGAAATGTAAAAAAATACTTTGAAAATTGGTGGAAATGTTTTCATCCAATTTTCAGCATATTATTTATGCTTCCTGCTACCTGATATTTCACCAGAATTGAATGTGAGAAATTATTAGTTTTTTCAATGCTGAGTAATTGTTTCAACTACACAATGATAAAAGTAACTAAATAGTTAAATTTGTGTGGAAATATGGTTACAAATTGGTTGAACAATTCTTGGTCGTGTTTCTACCTAAACTGAATGATTTTTTTTGCACGTAATTTGCAGATTCCAGTTGTTTTTAACATACAATATTTTTCTATGTAAATTCTCCAGTTTATTTGTGTAAGTAGCAAAAGTCAATTTCAATTTCGATAAACACTCCTACAGCAGAAAGGTTGAAAAAATGGGGCTAGTGGTTAATTCTTCTAGTAAACCAAAGTCTTTCGATGGCATCATGTGACATAAAATTAAAAAAAAAAACGATTATGGAGGTGCTCCTAATGCTTTCCAAATGTGTAATATATTTTTCAGGCCTAACTCTAAAATATAAAGTAAGAGTTACAAGAAAATGTTCTATAGAATTTTAGAGAGTTCTAAGAGTTCTACAGAATTCTATAGAGTTTCTAGAGGAGTTCCATGAAGTTTATAAAGAGATTCTCACACTTTCTAGAAAAAACTATATTTTACATTTTGAAAAGAAATTCTGTCGAGATTAATTGAAATGCAATTGTTTCCAGAGTTATCCCATTTTAACTTGACTGTCGACTGTAGCCGAACACATAAAGCTGTTATGTACGTGATAAGATCGTAGAAATCAAGAATGAAAAAATGGAGAGGCTAATAATTGCTTTCGTAATCACTTTAAACGTGTGGTGCACGATGCTTATCATTACTACTTGCAGAGTTTTCGCCAAAATTCAACCTCTGTAAATGAAAACAAAACACTTCATCTCTCTTAGTGCATAAATAAATAAATAAATAAATAAATAAATAAATAAATAAATAAATAAATACAGTAATGAGGCATTGTCGGCGACTTACTTTCTGCCTCTCCCAGAAAAAAAATGACAAAGCCAACATGAATATGCAAGAATATTCTAGAATTGATCATCAGAAAGGGATCTACTTAGAAACGGGGATCGTTAGGGTTTGGATGGAGATTCGAGCTAAGGAAGGTATTGATTGAAGTGTATCAAAAGAATAAGTGTTAAGAAGAGTGTAGAATGAGTTAGCGATGTAAGACTGACATCATAAGTGTTCACTAAGTATTACCAGAAGGATATACCAGAAGGTATAAAAGGTTTTATAAAGAAACTTAATTTGATGCCTCATTGAGCCACAAAAGAACAGACCTGAGCACTCCAATTTTTAATGTTGCTTCCAATACCACCCGTGCATAGAATGAACTTCATCAAGGAATTAACATTATCAGCCAGCCAAAATTGTTTCATGCATCGGTACTTTAGCACGCTAATGTTTTAAATCGTTAATCATGTGACGTGAGTAACAGGATGAGCGGACTAAGTGAGCGAAACGTACGAAAAAATCAGATTAATTCGGTGAATGGTAGACATACACATGAGTCACCAAACTGTACAGTGCAGTAAATAGTACATCAAATATCAACCGTGCTGAGCACGGGCTTCCTCTAATTCAAAGCAGTTTTGGAGCAAGTTTTCTTTGCTATTCAAGGATAATATTTATGAATTTCATATAATGCCAGAAACAATTTTAACTTCCAAGATTTACCAAAAATTTGTATTCGTTGAAAATTCATATTTATATAGATAAAAACAAAAATAGCAGATTTGTTGATAGTGTGAAAATTCTATAATTTTTTTTTTAATATTGCTGCAGTAGTTTTAACCGTAATTCTTCTGAAGAATGAAACGAATAGGCTGGTTAATTAACGTTGAATTTATGTTACTTTGTTACGTGGGATATACAGCAGCTCTATGACAATTACGTCTATACTGGATTGCAGCACAATTTAATACACTTAACAACCAAATTTAAACAGTCACTTGGCGTAAATTGTAATATATTATTTGGAACTCTATAGTTTACTCCAAATTTGAAAAGTGACACAGCTCGATTTTCGACCCGTAAAAAAAAAGGTGGCAGATTATCATGCAAAGAGATTAATTAGTGTTTCAGTAAATAGCAAGCATGTGTTGTAATCCTAATTCCAGTGCGTTGAATGAGTGTTAAATAAATGAACTGTAAACCTCAAACGTTGGGGGGGGGGTTGTTGAATAATGGTTGAATAAACATTACATAAACCTCAAAGGTTGTGATGAATGAACGTTTTGCAAAAATGGTTGAATGAGTAGAGAATAATTAATTTGTTGAAAATAAATGGTTGGAAAAAAGTTGAAAAGTGGTTGAATAAATGCTTGATAAGCATCTAAATAGATTTGGACAAAATGGTTAAATGAAGGGCGAATTTACGTTCAGTTTACCTTAAATACGTTCTTGCATTTTTTGGAGGTTACCAGAACATTTTCAATCTTAATTCTATGGGAGAAAATGAACGGTAATTTAAAGTTGAATTTATGTACTTTGCTACTGTGGAAGATCATACATTAAAATATTTAAAAAAATGATATCAGGCAGATACCTTTTTTATCCTTGACAAGTATACCTTAATGCAAAAATAAGTTTCGAATCACAATTCCATTTTTCATCAGAATCCTAAACCTACAACATTTAGCAGGAAGTCGTGTAATACTAGTGTGATGTGGCGTCCTGTCCCGACTTTTCTTGATTACGGTTTCCCATGTTGTGAATCAAAGAATTTAAGATTGTTTATAAAATATTCTTGTCAAGGGCAACAAAGTAGTAACACTGAATTCATTTTAAAGATATTTCATTTTGCCCTTGCTCTCTCAAGTGAACACCTGTTATACTACTTTATAAAATAGCTACGCATTTGCACATCATTCCTAAACTACACATCATTTAAAAGGAATTGTAATATAAAAAATCTGTACTGCACTAAAGGTAGCATCAATTCTTGTTATGAGAGACGTTAATACTAATAGTTGTTCATGCAATGGTTCATGCAATGGTCAGTGTTAAGCCAAGTTCATTTCATTTACAAGCTTAATTTTTAAGTATTCCTAACATTTATATAGTTTACATAAATTTAATTTTGTAGTGACACATTCACAATTCATTAACTGAGGGTACACATCATAATAAATGCAATTTGCTGTAATGCCATTATACATTATTGGGTTTATTAGGGAAAATAGGAAAAACATACGACTTATTGTCATTAAATAAATATAGTGACTTTATCATGTTGTTATTTCTGTCATTTTAATAGCATGTGGTTTCTAATGATGAAGAACTTATAATCAATGAAAATGTATCATTAGTCGTTGTGTTACACTTTTGAGGTGTGGCTTCTTTTCAAAAGACAAAATGTCAGCACTAAGCAGTTATGCACTACCACCCAACCACCCAAGACACTAGATTTAACTACTAGTAAGGTAGTCCAAGGTAATAGTCCAAGAGATTCATAAATGAAAGTGCTCTTTTGACAGAAATGAGGCGTGCAAAAGAGACTTCCATAAGCGGACCATACGTTCAGTGAAAAAATAGTGGAGTCTTTACCAGAAAAGCCAATACCAACTACCAAGAAATTCAGAGTCAAACCCTCCAATATTAATAATGTAGAGTCAGAGAAATCGGAAACAATAATGTTGCAAAACTGGTTAAATATTTGGTAGGTAAGAATGGAGGCCTACAGGAAGAAAACGTTGGATCATAGGTGGTTCCTTTTTGAATTATTATGGACAAAAAAAATAGTCACTATACATTTCATACAAAGGATGATCAATACGTGATTTTTCTTTTCAATTTTTTTATGCTGCCAAATTTACTTTTTTTAGTTTTTATTTTAAATAAATTATTATAATTCAATATTATTTTTTGAATTTGTGTAATGTTTTAACATCAAAATGATGTATCAATATACCACCCATTACATTTCTTGCAAATAAATAGCATCGATGGAACATTTATTGTTTCCATTGGTAGGCTATTAACTACTTTATCTACTACTTCATTAAAGTTTTTACTAATGACTTCTTTTCAGCTACGTTCTAAATTTGAAGGAAATCGGAAGATAATAAACATAATTTCAAGCTGGCCATCCTAATTCTAGATAGGCAGTACACATTAACAACAATCATGGCACATTTATTAATTCATTTTAAAAGGTATTTCGTCTATGTGCCAAATTTTGAAGGAAATCGGAATGTTCCAAAAGGAAGAATATTAGTTTAGATGCACAACATATTTTTCCAGATATTGTAAGATTAGTATCTACACCAAATTATGGGAGCAATTACAAATACTACGATGGCAAATTCTTGTCTATACATGATAGGAATTGCAATTAATACATGGAGCCATTGTGACTGCTCCTGCACAGAACACTACATCCAGAGCTAATAAAATTCAATAACATTGAACATAAGATTTGTCAGTGCACTGAACAGAATTCAGTAATGTTAGGGGACTTTTGTCTGCACTGATTATTAGCTCAGTAGGGTAATTTGTTTGCGATTAGGAAATTTTGTTTTTTAATTAACAAAGTAGCATTGTTTCAATTGGCAGGTTGTGGCTTTTGTTCTAAATAACTATTTCAGTTAGACTAAAATAACCTTGAAATTACACGTGTCCCCATACAAGGATTTTTATCCTACCGCTATGGTAATACATAGGTGGCATAGTTTTACCTGTGGAGTGGCAGACAGAAGGTATATCCCAAAAGTAGAAGAATAAAAAGATGTAGAAGAAAAAGAAGAAGTTGTCTAAGTTGTCTACTAGTCGATTTTGTCTAGTTAAATCTGAATTCGTGATTTGGCAAAAGTAAATTTTAAAATTGTCGTAACCGCACAAAATTTCTGCCTGGAGGCATATAAAGAAAGGGTTTTGTATACTAGTTTTGCTTGTTCATATGCGTACACGCTCATCTGCTTCCACACTTATGAATATTTCCCTGAAATGAAGTTTACTTGCCAGAGAAAATGTTTAAGTTCGTACAGAAAAAAATAATTACTTAAACAAACTAAATTCTAAGTTATAAATTAGTTTTGTTTCCTCTCCCACATGTTATTATGCAGAAAAACTGACAACCTTACATTGGAGTAATAATTACCGACCCAAGTACATAACAAAGCAAAGTAATCTTTACCACATTTATCGTCATTCATTGAAATGAAGAGTAATCACAAAATAATGAATGCGATTGATCAGTCGTTGCACAAATAATTTTCGAATAATGTGTAATCAATTACCACCATAGTAACCAAGTCACCCTTCTGAAACCATGAAAATCATTTCACATTGATTAACATTGATAAATGTTAACGTTTCCTTATTTTATTACTTAATTCAAGATGGATAAATGCTGATTAATACTTTAAGTATGATGTTTCAAGTAAGGAATTTTATAGCTGTCATTGTTTTCGAATGTATAGTGGAAAGACTAGATCCTGGAAAACACCCAAAACATGTACAGTACTGGAGATTGAATTTTGAACACTTGAAATGTTGTACTGAATTCTGCATATGGATTAAACGTTCCTGGTAGATCCCAATGTTTGTGCCAATATCTTTCCATTGTTTAAAGAACAACATTGCCTTGTAGCAAGTGGGGTAACTGACAAAGACACCAACATTTTAAGATGTCAACCTTTATAGGCTGCAAAACATGCCTACTAACTAATATTTTAAGAAGATTATTTATTAAAAATTGTGAAACAGACAACAATGCAAATGTTTTAAGATGGAACATTGGATTAATCAGAAACGAAATTCTAATGTGAACATTCTAAGATGGTGGTTTACTGAGTTGGAAACTAAATAGGTTGCAGTGTTTTAGACAGGAAACATGTTTTTGGTCAATGCTACGTGTAATTATTTGTACTTTGTGAAGTATTTCAATTAACACTGAACCCATTCTTATTAAAATATTACAGGAATTAAAAAAATTGGTGGCGCTTATTTTAAATGTATGTTCCTAAAATAGCACTATTTTCTGAATTTTTCGATTAATGTCTAATTACTCACCAGTGGAGTGACCGCCATGTCCTCCTAAAATAGAGAAAAAATTTTCACAATGACTTGATTTGATAAAAGATAACGTTTCCTCATTGTGGTAGTTAATTAAGGCCTTATGATTACTGATTAATTTTTCAAGTAATGAATTTTAAGATTTGTAGCTTTCATTTTTTTTAAGTGTATACTGGACAGACTTGCTACTGGTAAACACCCAAAATGTGTTCTGAATTACTATAGTAATGATTCAATACCACAATTAATACTCAATTTGAGTGGACATAACAATACATAGGAACAAAACAGATAAAAGTGCACTTACGTAATAAAGGTTATTAATGTAACATCAATGTTAATATTGATATAAAGTAAGAAAAAATGTAATCATAAGATTTACATGTTATGTTAAAAAAATAGTTTATTTTGTGTTCATTTACACTTTCAAAGGATGACTGTATGGCTACTTCTTAGTCACCCTTTGGCTCTGCAACAAAGAGGAAGATATTCGAAGTGCTGGATTTTAATGTTTTTAGTTTGACGGTCCAGACACATCCAGCCATTGTATTTTGATTTCACTTGCACGTGAAAACGTTTGGTGTCCCCCAACCGAGGATTTTGAAGGACCTCCAGCCATCAGTATTGGGTTGAAAGTAATAAATACCGTTGTTGTCATCAAGGAATGTAACATAGGTTGATGTGTACAATTACGGTGAGTGGGCCTAGAAGCTTGTATACCCGATTGTCTTGGTTGTACCCTAAATGAATACGCCACAGCATAAGTCAAAATTTATGTGAAAATTTACTCCAGAAACCCAACATGCTTCATGAAACTTTACATCTTATGAGGGGAAACGGAACCCTTGATGGCACTGGTACTCAGGTCATTGTGAAGCAGGGTAGCCTCCTTACACACACACAACTTCAAAAATGTTTCCGGATGCCTGCATCACCTAGTACGTGCTTCAATGGTCTTCAATAAAAGGTGCCCACACTCCAAGATGCTATTTTGATGAAGTGTTCTTAGAGTGGTGCAATAATGGACAGTTCCTCTCTCATGGAAGATTTTGTGAAGACTGGAGTCTAGTACAATAATTGAGCTTCATACTCGCGAGTTTAAAATTGGTTTACTTCATCTCCATTTGCAATCATCGAATTTGAGAAATAAAAATATCGCAGGCACACTTGGATCTTGTCATGCAGTATGTGAGGGAAAAAATGGATGGTACCGATCTTGATGATGGCCAACAACACCCTACTAGCATCCAGTGACTGGTAGTTACTAAAGATACGTTTGGCTGCGAACCAAATGAACATTTTCTGCACCACACGTCGATCATTATTAGCCGAGTAGCCACCATGCTTCATTTTGGTCCACAAACACACATCACACATCGGGAGTACTTTTCCCCTCACCTCTGGGCTCAAAACTGTCCCCTTCCTCACCATACATGTGTCACGTTGCAAGGAAGCATGACCCAAACACCTGTAGAAGAGTTCGCATCTACGGTGGTCCTTAGGGTTTAGTTCAAATATAAGTGAAACCTGGATCCGCTCTCAAGGCTCATAAGACCTCATGTTGGAAACAGAGAGACATGGTTCCAGTCGAGTGTTTCATACCATGGTGTATAGACACTCGTCCATAGACACTGTGGTTTTTAGGTTTCAATAAGATTTGGCAAGTCATTCGCTGACCAAAGTGGTGGTTTCAGACAAGACCAAAAATCCCTCTTAAAAATCCAAGGAACCAACTTTAAACTGAGTGGGTTAAGCGACCTGAACATTATTTGAACACAGTTGATTCACTTAAGACGTCTAAATCACCAGTAAGATCAAGGAGATCATGGTCAAATGATCTACTAAAAGGGTCTTCTACCTAAGTTACTGTGGGTGGCTAAATATAGTAATATTACTCACACTACTCACACTCATACTTGTTGGGGGATGAGCATTTTTTAGTTTACTAACAACAGTCATGACTTCAACATCATAGGTTGTAACAGTAAACACACTTGAAATAAATGGTGATGATGTTCGCCATACAATTTTAATCTATCAGGGTTGTTACGTTGTGTGACGTGCACACCTTGGGTACAGAGGTTTGAATTTAAACTACCATTTAATACTAGAGCTGCTGACAAAAGACATTTTGCAGCTGAAGGTTGCAGTTTTCCCATTTTCGCAGGTGTCCCAATGGAGGTCGCAGTTTTTACATGTGGACACCTGGCCCAGTAAGTGCCATAATACTAAAGGGGCCATGCAAGGTGCAGCAGAAGAATCGTGGGTGAACACCAGTTCATTACCTAGTTGCTGGTTCTGGTAAATAAACTTAGGATTTAGTACATAGAGAGCCCATATTCGCCATTGGATGACACAAGTGACAGTCTTTTGAATTGGTCATGGTTGTGGGTCCAAAGCATAAGCCCAATTCTGTGGCTATAGAAATGCTACGTTATTGTCTTTCAGTGGTGCATTGGTTGGGAGAAGTGATTGTTGTACATAGAATAAACCTTGGTCCATGTTCATAAATTGAGACCAGTGTATAAGGTCATCAACCGGATCTGTAGGGTAATGCATTGCCGAATCCTTTGTCTGGTTTTCATTTTACCCGTGTGTCAGAGCAAGAAGAGGCCCAATGTACAAATCTGAAACAGGATTTACAACACAGATAGCCTAGACAGTCTGAAGGGATGACCCTACCACAGTGGCAGAAAACATGGTCACTTCTTTTGAAGTGAAAGCTAAATTTCTTAAACGTCCTTGTTTATGTGTTTCTGGAATTTCCTGGAGCATTTAAATTTTGTACAGGAAAAGTATTAAGCCCTTCTTTAGCATTGTTAGCAGTAATGTTCTTTTAATATTGACAGAGCGATCGCCATCTTGATGACATTCTTACACTTCTTCTCACACTTTCACGCAATCTCTCCAGATTCCTGGACATACGAACTGTTACTGGGCGACCAAAATGCTTTGAATTTGTTTCAAAATAATTCGCTTCGTTTAATTTATTTACCAGCCACACTATTATAGTTCGTGTTGGAAAGTGGAAGTTAGGAAATTGTTTACAAAACAGACGCTGTACCCTTGTTGTACCTTTGCTGTAAAGGTTTCAGCAATGAAAACATGATGTTGAATTGTATACTGAATTGCCATCTTTCAAATGCTCCAGAAGTGAAATCAATTCTTCAGAAACAAAATTTGAGGTTTTCTTAAGACTTCTGACTTATCAGAACATGCCAAAATCATTTAATAAAATACTTACGATTGTACTTTATCGTCTACATTTTTATGGACCACCCTGTATCACAGAAAAAATAAATCGACTAGTAACGCGACACAATTATACCATCGATTTTGTGTAGTCAAACTCCAGTTGTTTTTAACTCATCTTCATTTTATTTTGCGATCAGTTCTAAAATAAATTCTTAAATACTGTCAAATAGGTTCCCAAATTTTTTTTAGTTTACCTAGGTTTAACATCTGGCCACATCATCCACTAATCCTTAAGAATGCGCATTCACTATAACAAATGTGACTATCTATAATGACTTTTCACATTAGTGAGTTCGATAAAGAAATAACTTAAATGACTTTTAAAATCCTGCTACTCTAACGTTCTATTTCTATGCCATTTGAAAAGCATTCTGTTCCTAATAGTAGAGACTTTATAATGGTAATGACCATTTAATAACCATGAAATTATATCATTACTTTTGTGCTGCATAGATAAAATTTGGCTTCAGCTGCAATAGACAAATTCAACTTTTACACTGAACAAAATATTATTTATTTCACACCATATTCGGTTCTTTTATTGTTCCTATTATTTTGAAAGAAAAATGTAGTCACTCTAAATATCACACAGGTTAATATCAAATTAGAATGGCCACTGTATTAAGCGGCTATCGAAAATGGTTTTTACGATCCATAAAAAATAATCAATTTTCTCTTACCTTTTAATTATTTTCTGTGAATAATGTAAGTGGGACTCTATGGATGGGTTTTGAGTCACATTTCATTTCATTAACTTTTTTTACAATTCTGCAGGTGGTATTATATTTTGTCAAATAGGTTTCTAACCAATATAGAATTTAAATTGTTGAATACTGCCACCACACATCATATAAAAAATTTGAAGGGGGTTGTACTACATTCTTCCTTACAGAGATAGACCCTAACAACCCGTGGTAGCATGTGGAGAGATTAAATAGTGTTAGGTCGTAATCGCATTGATAACCCTCGATACGGGCTATGAAGGACTGCAGGGAAAGTAATCTCCTTGAGAATCCTTGATACGGATAACCAAGACTGCAGAGAAAGTGGGTCAGTCTTACATGGTGAATGAAATTGTGGTGTGTAACCACATACTTGAGCTTGCACAGGACTACAACTCCTACTTGCACATAGAGGGAACACATACTTAATTAGTTCTGCAATGACAATGAAGAGAGAGGAGCGACAACAGATGGAAAGGAGATGAACAATGAGTGGTGGGTGAATCAGTAAAGAGGTGGAAAGAGATAATAGAAACAATGTTAAATTAAATGATTACTGGAAACATTATTTTAATTTTATTACATCTAATTATTGCAAGATGAATTACATCAAGAAAGAAACTGGCAATAAACCGGCAAGTACTGGAGGAGTACTGAACATGTGGCATACACAATATATTTATAGGTGAATGGTAATTAAAATAGGAGGAAGTGTTGCGTCTAGGACACACTGTCCCTCATATCCCCTCCATCAACAAAAGAGTGAGGGTATTACAGTAAAAACATGTATGCATTGTACGTAGTTGATGTTGTATTAGAACGTCGTTAGTTCAAATAAATAAATAATAATGAAATTAGTACAGTTGTGTCAGAAAATAGCTTATTATCACAAATTAGTTTAGCAGTTAAGCTAAATGTAAATGTTAGAATAATTAGGATTATGTTCAACAAGTAGTCTAAGAGAAGTTAGTAGTATAAATAATTGGTTTAACATGATTAAACAAACATATCTTAGGGGAATTTTGAGAGATGAGGTTAAAGTCCTAATAAATGTCTGGAGATTAAAATCATTATGAAATCATGCCAAATGGTCTTTTAAAACTATGGTCGTATCAATAGTTCAACCATAAGCTGTATACCCGGTTTTACTTGAGAGTAATTACCCCTTCTTTCATAAGAGCTCACAGGTAGCATACCCTACGAGCAAAAATATTTTGTTCAAGTTCTAGTGGATGAACTATTGTGTAGATCAATACCACCCTGACTACCATAATAGAGGTATGACGGTCCGTTGAATAAGTTAGAATAATACAATTCATGTAGCATTTCTTGCATCCTCTTAATTTCCTCACTACGCTCAGTGATGTCATCAGCTCTGCCTCTGCACTGCTTAGGGCCACCAAGTTTTGTTTGGTTGACCTCAAGGCTATGAGGTTCCCACAACTTTAAATGCATGTCCAGAAAAACGTCTAGCTTCCGTTGTGATGGCCCAAGTTGCATTGAAATAACCTTCCAGTTGGCTTTCCCCTCCCCAAAGGTATATTAATTTATAATGGATGGTGCATTTAGTTATCTCACTATACATTCACTTGCCATCTAATGCCCATCCAACTTGTCAGCCACCAGTGGATGTTGGTGGTCTGGCATACTAAGTGTTGACTAAGCACTTATGTTTGCTGTTACGATACATGGAGGTTTGGGTGAAGAGTACGTAGTTTCATTCACAGGCCTTCTTTGGTAAAGGACTGCTGTCGCCGACTCGTTAATAGTTCAGAGGCCAGAATGCTAAATGAATGGTCAGGACGAATTTATTCCTGTGCTGTATTGTAGTTCCACTCTTCTCAATTACCCCGTCTCTTCAGCCTTAGTCTAACTCTCATCTCTTTCACTATATGAAAGTTGGATAAGAATATTCGACCAGCCCTTTTAGTAGCAGTTTGATCGTACTCACTACTATTGGAAAGATTTTTCATACAGGTAGGGTTGATGAGGTTGCTTCATGAGATCTCCAAAGAAAGTTGAGTAGTAACAAAATGGCAGCAGCCATTCCAGAGTTTTTAGTCTAGACAACTTTTGAGTTTTAAGGCTACAGATAACTGGGAGGAGGGTTACAGGCTCTAGACACTGACGTAGTAAAGGGAGAGAATTTTCATATTGTTGTATATAATGATTGCACGCCAAACGCCAGTGAGTTGGCTAGAGGTTTTTTTTAACAATATACAGCATCAGAGTGAAAATAGTTAGGCTACAACAGAAGGGGCAAACAATGGTAAGGTTTGTCCCCTTAAAATACAAGGGGAACTATGCTTAAGATGGAAGAACCTGTTTAGCCAAAGGCTTTAACATTTAGAACAGTAGGCACATTGTTGCCATGCACAACAGACTCGTTGTTGTGGTGTTTGATTGCTCGTTTGAGCAACAGCAGTGATGGATTAAAGATAGTAACCTTACAGAATCTGAGGTACCGAGAAAGTGGCAAAAACAGGGAAGGGACTAGTGATGGGTCAGTCACCGAAACCGAGTTTCTGGTTTTTACTGAAACCGAAACCGAAACCGATTAGGATTTTGAGTCAGTTTTTCGTACGGTGTTTGAAAAATCAAAAATTGATTTGTTGTTTTAAATTTTTTAATGATTATCATTTTCTACGCATATTTCACATTAAAGCTCCTGGTCATTTAAAAAGAATACAGTAGAGGAAAATGGTGCCGCAGCTAGACCCACAGTCTATGACGCTGCTGGAAGTGAAAGGAAGAGCGGGTTAGAAGCTAGTAAAACTATTGTTACAAGAAAAAAAACTCGAAATATATGGTTGGGGTGGAGGATGTCAAAAACCGAGACCGAAACCGAAACCGAGGTTTTGTGGGCATGAAAATCGAAACTGGAACTGAAGTCAAAAAAGTGAAACCGACCCATCCCTAGAAGGGACACGTGACTGGTTTTGTCCACATAGGCCCCCCTCCTCACTAATGACGTAAGGGGCACCTTTTGCAGAATCACGTGACAATGAAACACAGCAGTAAATATGTACAGCAATATGTACATTTAAATAAGTCGGTTAATAAAACCACATTAGTTTTAAAACTACTTTAAAGCAAAATTAATTCCAGGTGAGTGATAAAGCCCTTGCAGCATGTAGGTCGTTTATCAGTAAAAAATTGATATCCTTAATATAAACATTCAGTATAAGGAAAAAAATGTTAGGGGTTCGGTTAATATCAGACCTAACATGAACTAAATAAAAAATAATAATTTTTTGTATTTTTTGCACGTAAATTAAATTCATTGAGGAAATGTTGGCGTTGCTCAGCAATACCAGAACGAGTAATCAGATCAGTTATCAAATCGGCTCCCGGACGAAATACAAGTTGCAATACTTACTGTTCAATAAGTGCACACAAAAACCATACCTTAAGAGCATAGTACTTTCTGCATGGGCTAGAGGAAAGACTGTTGACTAAGTTCATATCTGACTGGATGTCTGAGTACAAATTGAATGGGGTTGTCATTAAATGCCCCTATTCAAATTATCCAAGCTTTTCACGGACTAATTTAAGGTTCTTTCCACGTTCCATCATGGCCATCAGCTCCGCTTATGCACTGTTAAGTGTTACCATTTTTTTGCTTTTCACAGTGCTACATGACCAAACAACTGACCACCTTGATGGCGTGACTAAAGAATCTTTTTGCATCCTTGGTCACACTCCAGGTTGTGCCTGAAAATGGAACTTTTCGTTCTTGTGAATTCCTAGGGTATAATAATCTATAGTCACGAGTACCATTTAGGTAGTAGAAGACCTGTTTGGCTCCTGTCCAGTGCTGCTGTGTTGGGTGTGAATTATAACGGGACAAGGAGATTACGGGGTAGCTAATGTCAGGCTCATTGTTGGAAACCAAAAAAGGCAGGGACCAAATAGGGAACTGGCAGAAAGACTTGTCAGTTGGGGCAATTGCGTATAATGGTCTGTATTTTTGCTGACTAACAAAGGAGTGGCAACTGCTTTCCAATGGGCATATCAAAAGTATGAATAACTATACTAATGTAATCCCCTGAGATAGTTAAATGCCGTTTTAAACCATTTCCAACATAGACCCAAGTAAAGGCTATTCAGGGTCTCAACAATATTTTGAGAATTACCGATGTATAAGAGGCCTTGGTCTATAAGGTCATCGCTTCCAGAAAAAAACAAAAGGTCAACATTCACTCTGACTAGTATCTAGTGCTGGTCAAAAGTTTTATATAACATACAGGGGTCCCACATACTTTTCAAAATTCCACACTCAATACACTCGTAACTTTAAACTAAAACTTTTGGTCTGCTTGTTTGATACCAGCATTACCCTATGGAATTATAGTAACTACGTAAACGGAGAAAGGTTGTATGTACATGCTACATACGACTGTATTACTTTCAAAAGTAGTACATTTCATACATACGACATATTGTTATTAAACTTACGACTTTATTCCATTAAGAGATAACTGCATTTGCACATACAACTAAATTTTATTAGCATGACATCACGCCTTGGTAGACTAGGCTCATACGACCTTATCACAGCAGGTGTACAGCTAGGAAATGGTACATACTACGCAAAAAATGAAATTGACCAAAAACGTACATACGACACTTTACCTTTAAACCGACGAAATATATCCTACGTGTTCGACGTCAATGGGGAAGAAAAAACCTAGGCAGTTCTGGGACTCGAATTCCGCTCTGGCATCGTTTCATTGTTGGAAAAGTGCTGAGAGCTGAAAAGCGGGCAATAATACAAGCTCCTGTCCTTGTTGTGCTTGCACGCAAAGACAAACTTTTAATTCATCATTTTGTAGCATCTGGCGAGCGAGCTAAAACGTCCCACACATTCAAGTGTTCGAGAGCCTTTATTTAGGTTTCCATAGCCAAATGCCACAGAATACTATGAGGTTGCGCTTTGCATCCCCATAACACAGAGGCAGAGGAGCCTTTATGTCACCCACATTGAAAGTTGCCCAAATCACAGTGAGTGGGAACAGTGACAGCGCCCTAATCTCACAACACTCGCCCATTCACTAATGGTATATAAACTTTTAAAAGGAGAAACGTCCAAGTGACAAAAATCCTCCTGGCTGCTCACATCACTAATTGGTCTGCATTCTGTCAATAAAGCACTTTTTGGTTGTTTCATAACACCAGGCAGAAATTGATTTGCCAATGAGCATAGACACTACACGGGTGATCTGCAAACGTTTATCATTATAACTAGGGCAGCACCCTGTATATGGCTGGTTTTTTATAGCATGGTTGTGATTCCCGTTAACAGCAGCCCACACTTTCTTTAGATTTAGTTGGATCTAGGGTTTAAGTCACAGAGGCATAGACCCATTTGCATGAAAATATTGTCAGTGTAAAAAACACGACGTTATCAGTACTGTGCATCTCTGTAGAAAAGACAGTTCGAATCCTTTCTTATACGGATAAAGACACAAACAAACAAAAGAATCTGTAACGGGTTTACATGTATGGCAATGCAACCTACGGAGCTGATAACTCCATACTGCATCTTGCCGATAACAGGGCTGTTGAGTGCCACTAACTACCGTGTGCACACGGCAGTTGGCGCAACAACAGCTAGATGACGAGCGAGTCCTATTGTTAAACCAGTTAGGTCCGGATCACAACTGTTTGCCCGTCACGTGGCGTAATGCGTCAGACCACTTCACCTCCCTGTAGCAAGTACTTACAAATTAAGATTATTGAGATTGCCACTACGGATTTTAACAGAATAAAGATTATTCTGGATAAAGATTATCCATAGTGGAAGGATGTCAATAGAATACGGATTATCGAGATTCCCACTGCTGACAGTCACACACACACAGAGATATATGTGATTTCCCGTCAGCAGTCACCCAAACTTTCATTAGATTTAGTCAAGTCCAGGGTTAGGAGACATAGAGGCCTATATCCCGTACGCTTGAAAATGTTGTAACTGCAAAAAAATAGCGTCACTAGTACTGTGCCTCTTTGTTGAAAAGACCATTCGAATTATTACCTATACAGACAAATCAGCTTGAAAGATCACAAATAAACAAAAGAATAAAGGTTTTCGAGATTCCGACTACAGGCAAACAAACAAAAGAATTAAAATTATCGAGATTCCCATTGCAACTTCTGTGGAATTAGAAGTGGGGATCTCGGTTATCTGCCGACACACGTACAAACAACTCTTAGTTATACAGATTATACATAACATCGGATGGTTCATGTCCAAATTTCGGCCGGAGTTGACGCAAATCCAATTTAAACATACGCTTATTTCCAATTAACTGGTTCACTTCACATTAAAGGATTGCTGAAGGAAAGTTATCACAGGTAACGCTTTCTGTTCAGGTAACGTGTTAAGTTAGGTCATGGTAGCCTAATACAACATTACAAATTCCTTGAGCAATGTGCATGTGCGATTTCAATTTCTTTTACTGTTCCATTCTTTATCCTTAGGTCAAAAGTTTCGTCAATGTCTAAACACATATGAAACAAATGGTTTCTACGTTGGCCATACATAACTAAATTATTATGTTTTTTTGCGTGTGTGCACATATACACCCTGGTTCCTTATGTTGCTGTTGCAACAAAAATTTACTAGACGAGATGCCGAAAGCAAGTTTTTTGCTACAGAAGCCATCTCAAATACGATTTTATGTATTATAGGCCTATTAAGAGGTTTGCAATCGCGGCCATACCCAGTTACTCCTAAATCACCTAATAGGACCCTAATTGCAGTGGTTCCTGTTTTAGCCAAGGCCACACAAACCCTAGGACATGTTGTCCTATTCACGTGCTTGTAACACGAGGCAATATTCACTAAGGATATCCTGGAATCATGACCAAACTCGTTCCCCATTTTGGAGTACCCCAGTGACTGTTGCGCTTTTTTCGTTACAATCTATTATATACGGTAACGGGTTTTCAGCGTACAGTCCTTGGCCGGCTGTTTTAGGGTTAGAGTATATGCAATATGAGGTCGTATTAGAAAAAGTACGTGGTACTTATTGACTCTAGAACTTGGCAGTTGATTGTCACGATTTATTCGTTGTTAACTTGAAACTTGCTACCAAACGGAATGTCTGCTACCAAAACCACTGCTACCAAAATGAAGGTGCTAACCACAATGCTCCCAAAATGTAGTAATGGTGTGACGGTCAACTGGAGTTGTGCCACATTCTTCCTTATACGACATGCACATCAGCAGCGTGGTGGTTAGTCCTCGTTGGGGGAATAATGACCCTTACAACAAGTTGCAGACGACCAGTTGTTGTCGCATCTCATTAGTCACCTCTTATTGTCGTGAAATCTCCCTGTGCAAGATGGGTTAAATAGGGATAGGTGGTAATAATCTCCTTGACAAAAGTGGCCTTGGATTTCTCTTCTTATTGCGAAATTCATTATTCACCATAGCTGGTACATACTGGCATCTTGATGGATGATTCAAGGAGTTGGACGAGCGGTACAATCTTCTGAGACAGTGGGTACAGGCTTACATGGTGAAGAAATTGAGATGGCATCTAAATGCTCACTTGAGCTTGCACAGGATTACAACACTCTTCTTGCACACACAGAGAGGAGCAGAAACAGAGGATCGACTTGATTAGTAACGTCATAGTGAGGAGAGGGAGGACTGGCAAAAGAAGGAAAGGAGATGAACAGTGGATGCAACAATGAAAAATAGAGCCAGCGATAATGGGAATATTTAAGTTGCACGATTGTTGGAGATATAAACCGATACTAAAATATGGCATTTATTTATATCTAATTGTTGCATGATAATTCATATCATGAAACACACTAGTATTAATCTGACAAGTTTAACAGATAACAAGCTAACCACAGATAGAGGTAAACTGAAAGAGCAGCCTACGCAGCATAGGTGTAGGTGAGAGAGTTAAATGTGGAGGCAGTGTTGTGGCTTGCGTTTTTGGTAGAACACAAGCCCAACAGAAATGCAGCTTGTTGTTATTAGTGGGTTTGAAAGGCAAATACTATTCATGCATTGACTGCAATATTGTTTCTAATTAAGTTAAACACAATCGCTTTGTTATGACGTTTATATTTCCAATTCATTTGAAAAGTATTCAACAGTTAATGACAATATATAGAAAAGGTTACTACACGGAAATAAAAAAAAATATCAGCAAATATCAGTACAACATGAACATAATATTACTTCTGCTACAATTAGAAACGTAACCTAGTAATAATAAACAGACTACTTTTATATTTTCTTATTGTCTTTGTCTCCTTGGATATATAAGTCAAACAAATTTCATGCAGATTCAATGTTACCAAATTCCATATGGAATAAACAGATATTTAAACATTTAAAAGCAATTATTATCTAGGGCAAAGTTACCCTAAATACGGAATCCCAGGAAGAATATTGTTCCTTGTTACGTGATACTATGCAACTCAAATTCTTAAGAGCGTGTCAGGGAATTGAATACACATTTTTTGTTGGTGTAAGGATTGTATTGCTAGCAGAGATATAACTCTTACACGAACATATAATGCTTCCTTATTTAACTTTGCTCTTCCAGGAGATTCCAGGTCTACATACATTAAAGGGAACTACAATAACTGTAATTCATACCACACTATTAACCACAGAAAAAAAATTCTATTTACATAAAATGATTAAACCATTGATTTTGTTAATTCAAATTTTTGTCGGTTTCAATCCACTTTAATTTTTTTTTTCATCACTTTGTTTAATTTTGTAAAATAAATTGCCAACATTATTATTTTACATAGATTTAACTTGTGGTGACATCGTCCACTATTCGTGAAGTGTGCACTTACTATAATAAATGCAACTTTCTGTAATGACTTTCTACATGAGTGGGTTTGATTAGGAAAATAATTGAAATGCGCAGAAAGTTTGTCAACTTTTAAATCCTGCCACTTTATCATGTTGCTGCTATTTTTATGTAATTGGAAACGCATTCGTTTTCTAATGTTAAAGACTTGATAAAAAATCATCAAAATTGTATCAATATATTTGCTGCATATACAAATTCTGACTCCTGATGCATTTTACAAATAAATCTAAAGTAGTTAAAAAAAATTTATTACTCACCATAATCAGTTTCGTTTTTTGTTCCTGCGAAAAACATAACTATAAATTCCACACAGAAACGAAATTTTCAAAACAGAACGTCTACTCAGAATGAGTCAAAATGGTTTATACAATCAATTTATTTTAATTTTTTCTGAATTTTGATTTTGGGATTAATGCAACTAAGACACTTTCAATTGGGTTTGAGTCATATTATTCATGTATTTATTTTACCTAGCAATTCTGCATGCGGGCTTAAATTACGTAAAATAGGTTTCTAACCTATATGTAGTTTATATAGGAGCAACGATAACACCGCATTGGCTACGAGGCTAGCACTTGAAAGGGTATTTATTTTACCTATCAATTCTGCATGCGGCCTTAAATTATGTCAAATAGGTTTCTAACTGATATGTGGTTTATATAGAAGCAATGATAACACCACATTGCTACGAGGCTAGCACTTGGACAGTTATCTACAAGGCACTAGATCAAAATGGCGGAAAACCAACGGTTCTATTGAAGCCAGTGCTATGATCACTGATCATGGATTTCTTAGGACTAAAAACATTGTTTTCGCAGATCCCTTAAGCTGTGATGTTGTTAATGGCAAATAAAAAGATTCCACTTGTTAACAATTAGAGCAACAGCAAACAAATTTAAACAATCATGTGTTTTAGGCCTAAGAAATCCATTCTAACAGCATTGGCTTCAATACGACGCCTTTCTTTCCCTAATTACTGGCTCCAGTATAGAAGTATATATAATAATATGACGCTATTGTCAGTGCTCTGTATGGATTTCATATTTTTTGCTAGCAGTATTCAGTATCTTTGACTAATGCCACAACACATCATGAGAAATTACGCTCACTTTTGACTTTGTAAATTAGTGGGTTTGTAAAAAGGCAAATACAGTAACTGCACAGACCAATATATTGTTTTCAATAGTGCAACCTCAACAACGCCATATTAGCTACGAGCAAGCGTCTGGAGAAATACCTACAAGGGACACTAGATTAAAACGAGGTTGGGGGGGTGGGGGTGGGGGCAAAAGCACTTCTAGCCAAGGGAGTGCTTTGAGAGCACGATTTCTTAGCCTTAAAAAAATGTTGTTTTCTCCAATACCTTATGCTGTAGTTTGCAATCGGAAAAGAAAACATTCCACTTGCTAAAAATTTAAGCAACTGCTAACATATCGACAGAAATTGTGTGTTTTAGGCATAAGAAATCTGCTCTAACAGCATTGGCTTCAGTAATACGCCCTTCTATTTCCCCTCCAGTGCCCCCTTGCAACTAGCCTAGTTATTGGCTCCAGCATAGTTACAAATAATGTATAGCGTTGTTGTGACTGCTCTATTAATTAAACACAATCGCTTTTGTTATAATGTTAATATATACATATAATTTGCAATATATGCAAAAGTGAATGACACAGGTTACTGAATAAAAATAAAAAACAATATCTAGGATAGTCGTTGTACTACATAAACATAATATTTCTTTGGCCACACCTAAAATTTTATCCTAATGACAATAAACTAACTAATTTTGCATTTTCTTATCGTATTTGTATCCTGATCCTTTGAATATTTTAAAAAGCAATCAAAGTCTAAATAAATTTCAAGCAGGTTTCAAATTGCCAGATTCAACCAAGAATAAATTTTTTTTTTAATTGTAGGCAAATTATTACAATGGAAAGAGAATTAGACAAAATGCAGAATCACAGGAACAATATTGTTTCTTTTTATGTGAGAAAGCAGCTTAAATTTTAACAGCATCTTATGGAATCGAATAATACATTTTTTTGTAAGGTTATGTATCATCGCTGAGAAATAACTTAACACACATACAATACTTCTTTATAATACCTCTGTTCCTACAGGACAATCTAAGGCTACATAATTTAAAGGGAAAAACAACAACAAAAAAAACGATGCCCCAGTATGCACCTCTGAAAACATTACTTTACTATCCATATGAGTCGATTAAACCGACTATTTTGTTAATTCAGAATAATGTGTTTTAATCCATCTTCACTTTCTTTGTACCTGTTTGTGTATAATTTTTTCATATAAGTTGCTACATTTTTTTAAGCAAATTAAAATGTATTTGTTAACTGTATTCACTCATTATATTCAAAAATGCAACTTTCTGTAACGACTTTGTTGACTACTGGGTTTAATAAGAAAAATAACTTAAATGATAAGAATATCTTGTCTATTTTTAAATCCTGCAACTTTACCATATTGAGGCTATTTCAAAGTCTTTTGAAAAGCTAGGTTACTAATGAAAAAGAATTGATTAGAAATGAACAAAATAGTATCATTATTGTTGTGTGGCATGTATAAAATGTGACTCAAACTGCATTTGACAAATTTATCCAAATCATTGAAAAAATAATAACTAAATCTCACCGTGGTCAGTTGTGTTTCCTGTTCCTGTTATTATGAAAGAAAAACATAGTCGTTACAATTTTTACACATAAACCAGATGTTCAAACCAGAATGGCTACTACATGAAATGTTAATCGAAAATATTTTGCACAATACTTAAAACATGATAAACTTTTTTTTTGCCAATTATAAATTAAAATTTTGTGATTAATGTAACAGAATCGTTGGATGGGATTAATTTTCTTAGGAATTCTGCATGTCACATAAATTTTGTCAAATAGGTTTCTGGTATATAGATTATATTGATTTGATTATTTGATGGCAGTATTCACAATCCTTGACTAGTGCCACAACACATCATAATAAACACAACTTACTCTTAGAATTTGTGTGTTAGCAGGCTTTAAATAGGTTACCGTTGATGCACTGACCACAAAATTGTTTGCAATTATTAAACACAATCACTTTATTATAACATTAATATAGGCTACACAATACATTTAAAAAGTATGTAAACGTACAAACAGCGATAACTAAATAAAACTAAAAATATCCGTATATTGTTATTGTACTGCATGAAGCTAATATTTCTTTGGCTACACTAAGAAATATAACCTAACGACACTTGACGAAGTACACCTTTATATTTTTGTATTGTATATTTCTCGTGACCCTCTGGATATTAAAAAAAAATATCTAAGTCGAAATAAATTTCATTCCGATTTCAAATTACCAAATTCTATCATGAATAAATGGATTTTTATAACACTTACATGCAACTGTTATATTAAGTAAAAAGAGTTATACTAAACCCAGAACCATAGGATGAATATTGTTCCTTGTTACGTGAGACAATGTAACTTAGATTTTTAATATCACCTCACGGAATCGAACAAAACATTTTTGTTGCTTTTGTAAAGCCTTTCATCACTGTCTGCTCCTCTGCTCCTCTAGGATGTTCCAAGGCTATATACTAGGGTGGATCAAAAACTTTTTTTTTCAAATCTTGATAGTGCGGAAAGATTGGTCTCCGATCTCATCACTATCTCAAAATGGTAATTTTCTTTTCATTTTTATAGGTATATTACCTGGGTCACAAGTTCCACATTATAAGAAAATTAGAAAAATCGCTAATTCTGAAAAAAATGATTTCTGACTAATTTAAAATAGAGCCATTTACATTATCTCATTTGATACCGACAGAGACCACTAAAAGAAGCCAAAATTAAATAACAGATATATATACATAGTCCCTAAACTTCGGTTTAGTATATTGTGTAAAATCGGCCAAAAAAATTCTTTTATTTCCCTATTCTCAAATTGTTCCTGATTTTGGCTTCTGATTAGTTTCTGATAGTAAGAATGAGATAGTGTAAAAAGCTGTATTTTAAATTATTAAAAAAAAAATTTTTTTCTGGATTGACTTATTGTGTTGAGTTTTAATTTTGATGCCAATATATGAAAAGTATTTTAGATTTCTTTCTTTTGGGATAGTGATTAGGAAGTCAAAGACCAACTTTTACGCACTATTACAATTTGATATTTTAAAAAGAGCTTTTTATTGATCTACCTAAATAGATACTTTAAATATACCTTAAAGGTAACTGCAATTACAGAAAATCATGCCACTCTATGCATCAATAAAAAAATAACTTTTCAAACCATTAATTTTGTTAATTCAAGCACTCGTCGGTTTTAAGTCAGTTTGTCAACTCATTGCATGAAAAAGCTTGTCGACGTTTTTTAGCTTAGATATATTTAAATTTTGGTGACATCATTCACTATTTGTTGACTGTGTTGACTCATTGTAATAAAAGCAACTTTCTCTAGTCTTTTTGTAAATTAGTGGTTTTAATAAGGAAAATAAATTAAATGAGCATAATATCTTGTGAAGTTTTTATCCACTTAATCGTCTTGCAGCTGTTTCCATGTTTTTTGAAAAGCATTTAGTTCCTGATGATAAAGACTTTGTAATAGATATTATAAAATAGGTAACGTTATTGTTGTTCTTTATTAAATGTGACTTCATCTTCACTTGACAAATTCATTGAAAACATTGAACCAAATAATATTTTGTTTCTCACCGTTTCCAGCTCCGCTTCCTGTTCCAGTTGGTATGAAAGAAAAATATGGTTGTTACAAATTTCACACAGGAACCAAATCTTCAAACCAAAATTGCTCAATCCAAAGTTCAATCAAAAATGGTCTTAAAATATGATTAATTTTATTATTACATGTTGCGAATTTTAATTTTGTGATTAATGTAACAGAATCTTTGGATGGGTTTTGAGTTATATTTCATTTAATTAATTTTATTAACAATTCTTCATGTAGCCTTACATTTTGTCAAATTGGTTTCTAACTTTATATGGTTTATGAATTTCCTTTTTGGTGCCACCACACATCATAATAAATTTAGCTTAATGTTATCAGTTTTTATATTATTGGGTTGTAATAAGGCAAAAATATTAGATTCACTGACCACAATATTATTTCAATTTAAATGAACACAATAGCTTTGCTATGACGTTAATATACACATTCATTTGAAAAATATGCAAACGTTAATCTAAATAAAAATAAAGGAAAGATCTATACGTAGTCGTTGTACTCCTTGAATATAATATTTCTTTATTTACACTTTTTTTTTTAATTTTATCAAATAATAATGAAGAAACTACTTTTGTATTTTTGTATCTTATTTGTCTACTGTTCCTCTGGATATTTAAAGAAATCAAAGTCGCCAGATTTTTCATGATGAATCGAAATGACCATAACAATCAAGAATAAATGCATATTTTAACACTTAAAATCAATTATTAAACTCAAATAGCAATACATTATGAATAGCATCAAGGGAAAACTTTATAAAGTTACAGGAGACGATGCAATTCAGATTTTAATAGTGCACAGATATACTTTCGGAAATAGAACTATACAATATTAAATAGAGTCTCAAATAAAACTCATTATTTTTTCCCGAAATATCTTTAAGATTAAACCACGTAGACAGCTTTTTCACCCTTGATAAGCATATTTTAACGCAAGAATTAATTTCGAAGCACAATACAGATGTGATAAGAAAAAGACAGTACTGAGATGAAATTTAAAGGCACCCACCCACCACCCCATCCCCTACCTCGACAGCCAGATCAAACCCGCCAAGTCAATGCGAGCCTTAAAGCTACTCAGTAAGGGGGAAGAAACAACATGATCAGGCAGGCTGTTCCACAGAGCACCACCCGCTCACTAAATAAGGAATAGCGGCAGTTGAGTCTAGAATTCATACCCTGTAGTTGGAGACTGACCACGACTGAAGCAGAAGGTTTGGTAAAAAACGAGGAAAGAGTCAAAGTCAAATAGACTAGAATTGAGTTGGTATGTTAGAATAAGTTTGCGCTTATCGTACGTAGTGTGGTGAGCTTAAGCTGGAGAAGCCATCACTATAAGGAAGGTTGCAGTTTTACACTCGAAGGTTGTGAGTAAATTTGTCAATCAAGAATGTCTAGGAAGGAAACCATGTTGCGACTTATGGATGATATCAAGCTCAGTACACTGGCTGATAAGGTTGTCATAAATAAGACGCTCCAGAATTATGGACACAATGGGGAGATGATTAATGGCTCTGTAATTCTTAACTAAAGGAGGAGAGGCTTCTTTAAGTATGGGGCGATGTTGGTTTTTTTCCAGTAGGTAGGAAAAGTATAAGTATTAACAGAGGTTCTAAAAATAAGGAATAGGGCCAATGATTGGGTACTGTTTTTAAGAAAAAGAACAGGAAGTTCATCAGGGCAACAAGACATGTATTCTTTAAAGTTGAGCAGCACGTCCTGTGCACCATTATACTACAAAAAGTCAACCTCACCCACAGATGGAGGAATATAAAGGGGGAGGGGAAGAGAAAATACTGGTGGTGGAAAAGTAAGCATTTAATTTAGTATCAATTTCAAGATCATCAGTAGTAATGGAGCCATCATCGCTTTTAAAACAGCTCACCATCTCAGTCACCTTATCTTTAATTAGATACGATTAGAAAATTTTAGGGTGTGTCTTGGCATGAAGAATTAAGCTCTTTTCATAATTCACTTTCGCCTTTCTGATGCCAGTGACCGCATTGTCTCTAGCTGCTTTGTACGAAAGAAGATTAATGAGACTAGGGAAACAAAAAGTTGCAATAAACTTGCTTTTTCTTAAGTAAGTGAACAGTGGCATATACCCAGGGTGGTCTGGAAGTAGTCGGCACATTAATGCTACGAGTAAATAAGTGAATGATGTCAGTGAGAAAATTGATGTAGATCTCAAGTTGCACATCAACGTCAAGAAGTAGGAGTTCATCCTCCCAATAAATAGCAAAAATAATTTCATTGATGAATACTTAATCAATTTTTGTAGTTGGCGACGAGTAATCTTACTTGGTTTAGTAGATAAGTTGATATTAATAGAAAAGGAGAGAACACCGTGATCACTTTTGCTAAGAGGTGCAGTATACACAATAGGATTGACAGCTAGGTTACGCCTATGGATCACAAGATCAAGAAGGCTAAACCTTTTTCCAGATCGCTGACAAGTAGGCCGAGTAACACCCTGTTCTCAGCAATTTTCCTTTAAAAAGTCAAGGAAAACTGAAGAAGCACTAATAAGCGATTTTGTTGTGGAAAAAGATGACCAGTCAATGAAGGGGAAATATATTCTTCACCAGAAATACTAAACATACAAAATCGTGACAGGACGTCATGCCACACTAGAGTGATATGGCGTCGTACCCGGATCTTTCATGAATATAGTTTCTGATGACGCATCCGCATTATGTACCGAGAATTTTGTCTTGTTATTAAAATATCATTGTCACGGGTGGACCAGCTCTCTAACTCACTTCGTTTTAGAGATAATAAAACGAAGTGTTACCTTTCCCTTGTTCTCACAAGTGAACACCTGTAATACTCTTTTATAGCAGCTTTGCATCTGCTTGTCATTCCTAAGCTACACATCATTTAAAGGGAATTATGATAAGAACAGTATGTTTTATGCTATAGGTTGCATCACTGGAAAACAACATCTCTAGATATGAGAGGTGAAGATACCATCATTTTTATTAATTCAACCTATGGTCAGTCTTAAGCCAAGTTCATTTAAACTTACAAACTTAATTTTTTTAAGTATTGCCAAAAAATTCTATAGTTTACGTAGATTTAATTTTGTGGTGGCATATTTACAATTAGTTAACTGAGTGCACCCATCATAACAATGGGAACTTGCTATATTTGCAATGTACATTAATGAGTTTCTTAATGAAATAGGGAAAATACACCACAGGAAAACGTGTCATCAATTAAATCTACCGACTTTATTATATTGTTATTTCTGTCATTTTTAAAGCATGTGGTTTCTAATGATGAAGAACTTATAATAGAAACAACAAAAATGTATCATTAGTCACTGTGTTACACTTATAAAATGTGTTTTTTTTTGCATTTGACATGTGCGAAAAACAGTCCAAAATAGAAAATAGAAAAAACAAAATGTCATCAATAAGCATTTGCTACAAGCACCCAAACAACTAAAACTTGATATTTATCTACCAGCGAGGTAATATTCCAAGTGATTCATAAAGGAAATCGCGCTTTTTACAGAAACAACATCAGCAAAAGAGACTTTGATATGCGGAGCACACATTTAACGAAAAAGTTATGGGTGACTTTACCAGAGAAGGCAGTACCAACGACCAATAAATTAGGACTGTTACACTGCAATATTAACAATGGTGGTGCAGATATATTTGGGAACGTTAACGTAGCAAAACTAATTAAGGATTGGGATGTAATAATGAAGACCTCCAGGATAAAAATGTTTTTGACAGAAATTTTGTATGCACTGTAATCGGTTCCTGTTCTAATTATTGTGAAAGAAAAACTTAGTCACAATATATTTCATGTAGACACCAAACTTCTAAACCAGAATGGTGATATATAAAAAAAATCAATAGAAAACGTTTCCACAAACCTTAGGAAATAACCACTTCTTACCTATTGCAAAATATCTCAAGGTTTATGTTTCTAGAGTTTTGTGTAAAAATTTAATGCAATTTTACGAGCGATTCTGTAGTTGACATTAAATTTTGTCAAACAGATTAGTACATTCTTTTGTAATTTAATTACACATTTTGTAAATTTGTGAACATGGGTTTGCAAACATTTTTATTGTTTACGTAGATTTGTTTTTGTGGTGACATCCACAATTCGTTAAGTGAGGTGAACCATTATAATGGATGCATCGTTCTCTAATGATATTGAAATTCAGTTGAAAATCATTAGTTTCCTAAAGTTAAAGAATTAATGATAGAAATGTTAAAAAATTTACCAATGATTCTTTTGGTGCACATTACAGGATATTTGACTGGAAATGGAGTTACATAGGCAAACCAATATGGATTATCATTTTTGAACGTTTATGCAGGTGTCTGGTTTAATGTTGTCTTTCCTGCATACCAGTGCATTGGTACTTTTACTCTGACCTAAATAACTTGCAAATGGTATGGTACCATAGGGTTTATCAAAAATAGGAAGAGAGAAGGTGATTTTGGTGTGAAGAGCGCTTTGCCTTTGTTCAGTACTGCACTGAATATTTTTTGATTGTTTTAGGGGTGACGGGGCAGAAAAAGTATCTCTTTTGTAATGTCTTGTCGGCCTTATAATTTCTGCTTTTAACACTGAAATGAGCTGGTGTTTTTAGAAGATATTTGTCGGTTTATATATATCATCAATTCTGCTCAGTTGTCTCTTTCTTCTAGTGTGTTCAACTTAATTCTCTACACTAAACACCTTTCGACGACTTGTCAAGATGCTGCTAACGAAATTCAGTAATAAACATTAACTTGTCTGCCTCTGCAATGACGTCATAGTGTGCCCTTGAACGTATGTTTAAAAGCTGGTTGTTGTTTAAAACTAACATGTTGCTTGCTAATAGCCATAACCATTTAAACTACTTGCATATTTTAGCTACTAAGACAGGAGTTTCATAATTCCCCACATATCCGTAATATTACTTTAATTACTACTACTATTTTGCAATGAAATTAAATAGTTTGTGTCAGTTATTTCATTGAGAAACAATAGTATTTAACGGACTATTTTTTTGTCTGTAATTTTGGTAAATTTGACATTAAATGTTGTATTTTTTTTCAAAAGATTTCCTTAGAATACTTGAGCAGAATTTTTCTTTAACAAATATTTAAAGTTATAATAAGTCTTGAATGACAGGGAAGCAACTGTTAAAATGGGTGTGAATTAAGTGCGAAGCGTAATCATAAGGTTTGTACGTTATATTAAAAAAAATGGTTTTCGTGATATTTATTTACATTTTTAAATGGTTATTTTATGGCTTCTAACAATCATCGTTAGGTTGTGCAATACACAGGAAGATAGTCTACGTTCTAGAATTTTTTTAAAATAATTTGGCGATCCAGAAATGTCAAGACATTTGACTTACAAGTGAAAATAAATTGCATACCTAAAATCCCGATTACTTAAACAAAACTAAATTAGAGACGACCGTATTATTAATGTTCCCTCTCTCACATCTAATTATGCAGAAAACGAGCAACCTAATGTTGAGGTAATAATTACCGACACAAATACATCAAAAAACAAGGTGATCTTTACCACATTTAACATAATTCATTAAACTTATCCGTAATCACAAAATAATGAAAGCAATTGATCAGTCATTCCGGAAATACTTTTGATTAATGTCTACTCACCACCATAGTAACCGTCATGTCCTGCTGAAACAATGACAAATATTTCACGTTGGCTTATATTGTTAAAACTTTACGTTTCCTCATTGTAGTGCTTAAGTAAAGGTGGATAATTGCTGATGTTTAATTCAAGTGAAGTATTCTATATCATTGTATTGAAATATATATTGGTAAGACTTGGTATTGGCAAACAACCAAAACAGGTACTATGTTGCTATAACACTATTCAAATCAATATGGCAATTAACACACAATTTTAATGGAATCTGAGTGGACATTAGGGTGGAGTGAAAAAACACTTTTTTTTTAATTTCGAATCGGCTAGGTGCGGAAAAGTTGCCTTTTGGCCTCCTTATCACTCTCCCAAGAAGCAAAAAATTCTAAAAAAATTTTCAGAGGTGCCCCAAGGGGTCCAAAGTTTGTAAATTCTATGAAAATTTGACGTTTTTCTATAAATTTTCTGTACGTCACCACATTTGAATTTAAAATCGGCGATGCGGCCAGAAGATGCCTTATAGCATCAATTTTGCACGCAAAAAAAATTGTTGACCTTTCACTATATTAAGAGGTACCCCAAGGAACCCCAAGAATCAACAAAAATGGGAATATTACACAATGTAAAAACGATGAACTCGCTCACGCCCCATTACCACAAGACGGCAAAAACGCATACCAACCTATCTTTGGTGTTGCTTCTGCGTTTGTGAGTGTGAATCTGGGACCGCTGGCCTTGTAGCCCGGTTTCCAGCAAAATAGAGGACCTACAAAAGTGTTGGGTGCGAAATCCTATTGGAAGGTGCTATTTTGTCTAGTTTTCGTTTGTTTTCCACTATTGTGTCTGATCTACAACACGTTTGAAGGTTTTTTGTTTGTTTGTTTTAGATCGAATGCTGAGCTGAACATAACAGAAAACAGTGAGTGAGCAGAAATACATTTAATTAATAATTATGGCGGGGAAAATGTCAGTCAAACCCAAAACAAGACAAGTGAGCAAATGTCCTGTTTTTGGTTCTCCAGTAAAAATGCTTGAAACAGTGCTGCCAACAAACGCTCACATCATGCAGTATTTTTTGTATATTCGTGGGGAAATGAAGCAAGGTAAACCTGCCGCCAAGGATCCTACAGTTACTGATGTTGCGGAACGTGTTGCGTGTGGAATTAAGTATTTATGGCGCAAAGCTTCTTTACCATTATTTGCCATAAAAGTTTAGTGGAGAAGATAGAGTAGTACCACATCAAGTACCGTAATTTACTGAATCCCTACAAGGGTATGCAAAATGATTCTAAATATTTAGCAAAGCTTCAAGACTTCTTCAAGGAGGCGTAGTCTCAATTGTTTGATATTTCTGCATGCAAGTGTGTAGACATGTTCTAGTGCCAATGTGAGAAAGCAAAGAAAGTGCCTAACAATGAAAGGGTATTTTTACTCGAGTAAAGACGCACCAGTAATATGATGATTGGCAGAATTGATGCAAATACAACCAAGAAACGTCAAGAAATGAAACAACAAAAAGAAAAAGAAAAAGAAACAGAACGTTTGCCAAAGCTACTTGCAACTCTGTTCTCGGACCATCTAACTCTAAAGCTACCCTTTATGAATATGATATTGATATGGTGGATGATACTGAGTCTGAGTCGAATTGTGATGCAGATTATACATGTGTAATTGGTGCTGATTCTGTTCTGAATACAACATCGTCCTCCGCTTCTGAGTTCCCAATCCCATCTGAAATAAATGATATTGTAGCAACAATGGAATATCCTTCTGCTTCCTGGATGCGTACAGAACTTCCAAATCTAGCCAGAGAGTGTGACAGATACAGTGAATCTGATCGTTGTGCTGCTGCAATAGCCTCTTTGAAGAAGTGTTGAAGCTTTGCTAAATATTTAGAATCATTTGGGCTTCAGTAAATTACGGTACTTGCTGTGGTACAACTTTATCTCCTCCACTAAACTTTATGGGAAATAATTGGTATAGAAACTTTGCGCCGTAAACAATCAATTCCACAAGCAACACATTCTGCTAAATTCGTAACTGTAGGATCCTTGGCGGCAGGTTTACCTTGCTTCATTTCCCCATGAATATGCAGAAAATACTTCATGATGTCAGCGTTTATTGGCTATACTGTTTCAGGCAATTTTGCTGGAACACCAAGAACAGGACGTTTGCCCACTTGTCTTGTTTTGGGTTTGACTGACATTTTTCCCGTTATAGTTATTAGTTACTGTTAGTCTGGATTTCTGTTCACTCACTGTTTTCAGTTATGTTCAGCACAGCATTCAATCTAAAACAAATCAAAAAACCAATAAACATTTTGTAGATCAGACACAATAGTGGAAAACAAACAAAAACTAGCTAAAATAGAACCTCCCAATAGGATTTCGCGCCCAACACTTTTGTAGGTGCTCTATTCTGCTGGAATCTTGGCTACAAGGCCAGCAGCCCCAGATTCACACTCACAAATACAGAAGCAACACCAAAGATATATTGGTAGGCGTTTTTACGGTTTTGTGGCAATGGGGCATGAGCGAGTTTATCTGCTTTATATTGTGTAACATTCCCATTTTTGGTGATTCTTGGGGCACCTCTTAATCTAGTGCAAGGTCAATAATTTTTTTTGCATGCAAAATTGGTGCTATAAGGCATCTTCTGCCTACATCGCCAATTTCAAATTCATATGTGGTGACTTACAGAAAATTTCGAGAAAAACGTCATATTTTCATAGAATTTACAAACTTTGGACCCCTTGGGGCACCTCTGAACATTTTTTTAGAATTTTTTTGCTTTTGGGAGAGTAATGAGGAGGCCAAAAGGCAACTTTTCTGCAACTAGCCGATTCGAAATAAAAAAAAAAGTTTTTTCTACCATAGAAAGCACTGCACCATAGTGGACATCCACAATAAATACGAATAAAAAATATTGCTTATATGCCAAGTTCAGTAATATACTAAAGGTTATTAATGGCTGATAATCTCATTGATAGTTCGGATGTCAATTAAGCAAAGTGTAATCAGAAGGTTTATAAGTTTCATAATAGTGTCCGCATTATTTTTTCTTGTTTTACAGTTTTAAAGGATAAATTATGGCTGTTTCTTAGTCTGTAGGCTGTGCAATGAAGAGGTAGATAATTCATATTCTTGCTTTTTATTTATTTATTATCCAGAAAACATCAAGGCATTGTTTTTTGAAGTTCACTTGCTCGCGAAAACATTTATGCAAATAAACCCAATTACTTAAACAAAACTAAATTCAGAATAACTAAATTATTTTTTTCCTTCAACCTCATACTATCACTGCTGAAACAAATACTTCAGAAAACAATACGATCTTTACCTCATATACCGATGAATCATTCATGAGTTTTAAGAAAATCAGGAAAGCAATAGATCAGCTGTCACACAAATACTTATCGATTAATATCTAATTACTCACCACCATAATAACCACCGTATCCATCTGAAACAATGAAAAACATTTTACATCGATTTACTTTAAGAAAAGTTATCCTTTCTTCATTATAGTACTTAATTAAAGATGGATAATGCTGATTAATAGTTCAGGCAAGATAATTTTGAGAAACTAGCTTACATTGTTTTGAAATGCATATTGGGAAGACCATAGTTTGTTCCACATTGTGTTTGCAGGAAACTGATTGTATCACGCCACGTTTCCTCACACTACGAGTGCAAAAATCACATAAATATCCCACCCATAGTCTGTGACAGTAACTGTGTAGAGTCTACAAGTGTGATATTCACTTGTTTCTGCACTCGTATTACAAGGAAATTGTGTCATGATACAGTCAGTTTCAGCCAAACGTAATGTGGAACATATTGGTTACTATGGTACTATATTGCCAAAGTAATGATTCAATATAACAATTAATACTTGATTGTGATGTAACTTAAGCACACTTCAACAATTAGAAGAAGTAAAGCATTACTGCTTTCTATATAGTTGTACTGCCCGTTGCTGCATCAATGTTAATATGGATATCAAATAAAGCGAAGTGTGTCAGTTAGGTTTATATGTTCTATTTAAAAATAATTTCAGTGAAGTTTTTGTTTTATTTATTAAATTGCAAATTTATGGCTTTTTTTCAGTCTTTAGGCTGTTCAAGGAATAGGAAGATAATCGATTAGCTGTTTTTTAAATTTTTTATTTAGGTTGTTAATCCAAGAAACATCAATGCATTGTTTTATGAAGTTCACTTTTGGGTGAATATGTTTATTCAAGTTCTGAAAAACCCAATTAATTAAACAAAACTATATTCTGCTTGAATAAATTATTTTTAATCCCTCTCTCACATGTAATAACGTCAGAAAGTGATTAACCTAACAATTTGGTAATCACTGGTACTACTGACACAAGTATGTGAGAAAACAAGTTTATATTTATCCCATTTAGCTTTGAACTAATCAGTTTTTTATGAATTCAATGGTAGTGGCATTGCCATCCGGGACTTAATCATCATGGCAGGTCTCATCTTGGTCGCAAGGCACTCATAACACATCCTTCCTCCCTTTCAGTTTTTCCCTTCCCCTCAGTGAACATGTGGTGCACACAGAAACTTTTAACTCTTATTTTACTGTTTTTATTTAAGTCTGAAAGTCAGTGGCTCGTATGGTTCATTCCAGGCTTGTCAACAAATTTGCAACAAACTTTTATTATTATTCATTTTATATTATTAATAAAAAATCACGAAAGTTATCCAACTCAATTCAGTAATGATAATTGCTGTTCAATTGTTCAGGTAAGCTGATTCTAAGAATCTAGCTTTCATTGTCTTGAAATGGAAAATGACACGACATTACACAAGTAAGCAGCCGCAATAAGTATTCTATTGCTCTAACAATCAATATTAGATTTAATACTTGATTTTAATGTAATTTGCATTCACTTCAAAAATAAGAAGGAATAAAGCTAATATTATTTTCTACATAGTTGTACGGTCTGCTGTTGCATTTCTTGAAGATTATCCAGTCTGATTATGCAACCTAATTTTAAGAATCTAGCTACTGCAGTTTTAAAGTTTTTAGTTTTAACAAGGTAATTTCCGAAATAAATACTGTATTCTCATATATACTGTGCTGTGTAGTAGAAATATGTACTATACGTTCTACAAAATAGGCATCAGTAATGATTCAATACCATAATTTTGTGTTACCCACAAGACAGACATTTTTTATTTGAATTTCACGTGAAACTGAGCACCAATAAACTTTCCTTAAGCTGTGAATGCTTATGTTGTAACTTCAGCAAAATATATAGGACAATATACAAGAATTTTGACCTAAGCCTATTGCATAGTCAATTTAAAAGCAATTTCGGATTGAAGAAAAGACTAGTTTTTATACCATTGTCTTTGATGTGAAAAATGTTATGCAAGGCAACGTTTGTATGTTTAATACCTTCGAAATTCTAAACTATTTCATTCTACAGTTTTTTTTATATTGAAGGTTTGGTTGTTAATAGATTTTTGCTTATACCTGCTTTAAATATTTATTTAAAAGTCAAAGAAAGTGAATAGGATTAAAGAATGTCTAGGGCTGCTTGATATTACCTGTCACACTAAATTTATTTTTTAAATTACAATAATATGAAAAGATTCTTGTTTGTTAAACGAACGAAGCAAAACTGTTCACATTATTTAAAACTTTATCATTTAAAATGCATGATTGCCAAGCAACAGCGTTGCTAATGCATTATTTACATGTCTGGTGTTTTTGGTAATATATTAAAATTCTACAAAAAATTTGAAGACTGATTGCTGTAAACCTACCTGGTCCTCCTAATATTTTTCGTTAGATTTGCTTCTAAAAATACTGAATTTTACATTGTTAACAAAATTTAAGGCAATAAAGGTTATTTGTGGCTTTTATGTTATATGTTATAAGGTTTATACGTTATATTTAAAAATATGTAGTTTCCATGTTATTTTGATTCTCATTAATTTTTTTAAAGAGTTTACGGCGTGTTCTTTTTTTTATGCTATGTGATGAAGAAGAACATAATCGATTAGCTGGTTTTTTATGATGACTTTTATTATGACTGTATGATGAATTTTTGATGACTGTATTATTTTTGTGCCCTCTCCCACAAGTAATTATGCAGCACCCTAACATTGAGGTAATAATTACCAACACAAGACCATGACAAAACAAACAAATCTTTACCACAATTATCTTCTTTTTTATTATATTGATCCATAATCACTAAAATATTAATGAAGCAACTGATCATTCATTCCACTAATAATCCGAATAATGTCTTATAACTCACCTTCATAGTTACCACCATGTCCTGGTGCAACAATGGAAAACATTTTACATCAATTTTCATCGTTAAAAGTTTAAGTCTCCACATTCTTGTTACTAAATTCAAGATGAATCCCTGAATATTACTTCAAAAAGGTAATTTTAAGAATATTGCTTTCATTGTTTTAAAATGTAATGTGGAAAGGCTTTTGTTGCTGGCAAACACCTGACACATACTACATAGCTATACCTATGATTCATTACCATAGACATCTACAATGAGTAGGAAATTATACCAGATATACCAAAGATCAGCTACATACTAACGTATTAATGGCTTGTAACCCTAATGTTAACATGAATGTCATAAGGCGAAGTCTAATCTTAAGGGTTTATACTTCAACGTTATAGTTTTAAAAAATTTCTTCACTTTTTTATTTTCATTTACATTTTTAAATGGAGCATTTATAGCTGCATTTATAGCTGCATCTTTAAGCTATGTATTGAAGAGAAAGATGATCGATTTCTTGTTTTTATTTTTTAGTTGATGATCCAGGAAACATCATATCTTGCATTACGAAATTGACTTTGAAGTTAATATGTGATTTAAACCCACTCATTTAAACCCATTTATAAAACTAACAAAATTCTGGATGAGTAAATTATTTTTTGTTCACTCTCTCGAGTGTAATAATGTCAGAAAACCATTACCTCAACATTTAGGTATTCACTATCAGCACCGAGACAAATATGTCAGAAGACAAAATTATCTTTACCCTATTTATCATTGAAATCAGTATTCAGAAAATCACTTGTCCCACAAATATTATCATTTAATTTTTATTACATACCACCATGATAACCATCATGTCCTCCTGAAACAATGAAAAATATTTTGCATCAATTTACAATATTAAAGTAAGCCTCTCCTCATTGAAGTAGTTAATTCAAGATGGATACTGCTGATTAATAGTTCAAATAAGGTAATTTGGAGAATCTATCTTTAATTGTTTTGAAAGGCATAATTACAAAACTATATACAAGTAAACACCCAAAACACATAGTATATTGCTCTAGCAACAATTCAATAACACAGTTAATGCTTGATTTTAATGTAATTTGAGTGCACTTCAACAATAAAAAGGAATAAAGCAAATATTGCTTTCTACATAGTTGTACTTCATGCTACTGCATTTCTTGCTGATTGGCCTGTCTGATTATGTAATTTTGAGAAACTAGCTACAGAGGTTTTACATTTTTAACAAAGGAATTTCCAAAATAAATACTGTGTTCGCACTGTATTCTGTGCTGTGTAGTATCAGATATAATGTACTATATAGTCTACGAAATAGGGATTAGTGAAGATTCGATACCGTAATTTTCCTATTTCCCCAATGACAGAAATTATAAAATTGAATTTCACGTGAGCTTAGCGACAAGAAACTTTCGTCATGATTGTAATATGCGCGTAACCTTAGAAAGATATCTGGAACAAAATACATAAATTGTGATCTATGCATATTGCGTAGTCAAGAAAAGCAATTTTTAATTGATGAAAATGACTACTTTAAGAGCATTATCACTCAAAATGTGTTAGTGTAGCAAGATTAAAATGTTTAATGATTTTTTATTCTAAATAGGTTAAATTCAACACCTTTTTAATAGTGAAGGATTGGTTGTTGATAGATTTCTGTTTATATGATGTACAAATATGTTGTGGACTTTAAATTAAAATAGGATTCCAACACACATTTATATATTTATTTAAAGTCAATGAAAGTGAATGAGATTTAGATATCTGCAGGATCTCTTGATTTTGCCTTTCACACCAAATTTGTTTTTAATAAGTAAAATATTCTGCATAGATTCTTGTTATGTTACTCATGTTTACTTATGTTGCTCATGAGTAAAAAATAGAAGCAAAACAATTAAATAAAATATATTCATGTTATTTAAAATTATATGATTTGAAATGCTTAATTGGCTAGCACTTCGTAAAAAAAACTATAGTATGAATGACACTACAGCATTAATTACTTGTCTGGCAATTTTCTTAAATTTTTAAAAATCTACAAAGATTTTATAGAATGATTCCTGTAAACCTTCCTGATATCCCTAATTTTTTTATAGCTTTCGTTGAAAACTAAAGTAGAATTTTTCATTTTCAATAACAACCAATGTTATGGCAAAAAGGTAATTTGTTGCTGGGAATGTCACTGTTAATATGGATGTTATTTAAGGTTAACTGTAATCATTAGGTCTGCATGTAATATTTTCAAATAGTTTCCCTTTTATTTTTATCTTCATTTATATTTTTAAAGTAAGTTCATGGCTTGTGATTACTTTATTCATGTCATATGAGGAATAGGAAGGTAATCGTCATCCTGGTGTTTAATTTTTAAATTTGGTCGTTCATACAACTTAAAGACATTGTAGTCCGATGTTACTTGCACGTGAAAAACTGAAAAACCGAATTAAATTTATAAAAATTTACAAAAATTTTATAGAATGATTTCTATAAACCTTCCTGGTCTCCCTAATTTTTTTATAGCTTTCGTTGAAAACTAAAGTAGAATTATTCATTGTCAATAACAACCATTGTTATGGCAAAAAGGTCATTTGTAAAGTAAATTTAAGATAGATTTAAGGTAAAGTAATATAAGTAAATTTTAGATAACTAAATTATTTTGAACCCTCTCCCACAAGTAATTAGTCAAAAAATTTGTCTAAAATTGAGGTAACAATTACCGACACAAGTGCAACACAAGACAAAATAACCTTACCACATTGATATTAGTTTTATTGAACTGATCAGAATCACAAAATAATGAAAGTAATATATCAGTCGTGCTACAATAATATTTTTCATTTGATGTATAATAACTTACCATCATAGTAATCACCATGTCCTGCTGAAACATGAAAAACATTTCTCATCAATTTCCATTGTTAAAAGTTTCTTTTTTTAGTAATTATTTCAAGATGAAAAAATAATAATGGCTAAATAACACTTCAAATAAGGTATTTTAAGAATACAGTGTTCATTGTATAGTGGAAAGGGTTGATACTGTAAAACACCCGAATTATGTTCTTTAATGCTACAGCAATGATTCAACACCACAATAAAACTCAATTTCAATGTAATTACAATTGACATCTACAATAGGCTCAGTTCAGTTACGTACTAAAAGTAATGCTGGTAATGTTAAAATGGATGTCAATATTAAGGTCAAGTGTAATGATCAGGGTTATACAATATATTTTTAAAAATGTGCACTATTTAGTCTTCATTAACAGTTTTAAAGGATGAATTTAGACTGCTTCTTAGTCTTTTGGTTGTACAATGAAAAGGCAGATAATCGATTTTCTGTTATTTTTTTTTTTAATTTGTTGATCCAGAAAATATCAAGGCAAGTTTACTTGCGGGTGAATAAGTTTAAAGACTTAAAGAAAAACTTATTAATTAATCAAAAATAAATGCTGGATGAATAAATAATTTTTTTCCCTCTCTTACGTGTAAAAATGTCAGAAAACCAATAACCTAACATTTAGGTAATCTCTCTCACTCTGACACAAACACACCAAAAAAACAAGCTGGTCTTTAAACCATTTATCATTGAAGTGATCAGTATTCAGCCAATCATGAAATCAGTCGTTTAATCATCCCACACATATTTATCTATTAATATCTAAATACTTACCACCGTAATGTCGATTTACATTAATTAAAGCTATCCATTCAATGATAATATGGCTGTCAATTAAGGCAAAGGGCAATCGTAACGCTTGTATGATATATTTCAAAAGAACTTCTGAGTCAATTTTATCTTTATTTACATTTTTAAAGGGTGAAATTATGGCTGCATCTTAGCCTTTAGGTTAATGAATAGGAAGATATTCTGTATGTAATTTTTTTTTCTTTTTTGATTTATTGATCCAGAAAAGATCAAGGCATTGGGGTAAAGTGACCAAATTGCGTCCAACGACCTAAAGTCAGCCGTTCCGGTTTGCTCTCAATTGCTTCCCAAAATACGACAAAGCGAAACTGATACTGTACCGGGAACAAACTAGAGCGCTATGGGTAAAAGATTTCTCCAGCTGCAGTGCTCTAACAACGAGTAGATTGTGTTAGCGAACATGCACTTTGGCGCCTTTCTTACAGCAGCAAAAGATGTAGCTAAGGAAGTTTCGACCGTTCTCAGATAAGTTACATTCCACACTGTTGTGAGATAAAAAATTGCTATTATCAGGAAAACGAAATGACAGGGACAACCCTTATACATTCTAATTTGAGATAATCCATAAGTGTTTACTATGGGGCAATATATTTCATTACACAGCATTTATTTGACAGCACTGCAAAGTGCCCTAAAGTCGGTCACACCCGACCCATTCATGGCCTGGGATGACTGAAAGTCGGCCGGCAGCATTGACCAAATCTCGGCCGGCCAACTTTAGGTTTAATTTCGTATATATGTACATTGCTACTACTTAATTCAGGTTGGTGTGTCTATAAATTCACATAAGAGAAATGACATGGTTATTATTTTTTTTATTTGTTTATTCAGTAAACATCAAGGCATTGCATTACGAAGTTTATTGCAGGTCAATATGTTTATATACTAACTGAAAAACCTAATTATTTAAACAAAACGAACTTCTGGATGACTTATTCGTTTTTGTTTCCTCTCTCTGATGTAATAATGTCCAAAAACTAATAACGCAACATTTACATAATCTCTATCACCACTGACACATATACGTCAGAAAACATGACGATTTTTACTCTTTTATCATTTGACTAATCAGTATTACAAAATAATGAAATCAGCTGATCAATCATCCCACAAATACTGATCTATTAATATCTAATTACATACCACTGTATTGACCATCATGTCCTCCTGAAACATTCAAAAACAATTCATGTCGATTTACATAAAAAAAGATTTCCTTAGCTCATTGTAGTAATTATTCAAGATGGATAACTGGCGATTAATAGTTTACCTAAGATGTTTTGAGAATCTAGCAGATATTATTTTGAAATGCCCAATGGCATGTCTTTGTACATGTAAATACCCGAAATACATTTTATATTGCTCAAGCAATAATTCAACATCACAATAAATACTTGATGTTATTGTAACTTGAGTGCACTTCAACAATAATAAGTAATAAAGCAAATATTGCTTTTTTATATAGTTGTACTGCTTGCTGCAGTGTTTCGTACTGAATAGCCATTCTATTTACATAATTTTAAGAATATTGCTATGGTGGTTTAAAATTTTTTAATAGAGCAAGCTAATATCCGAAATACAAATTGAATTCACCCTATATACTGTGCTGTGTAATATCAGAAATATGCAGTGTGTATTCTACGAAATGTACATTAGTAATGATTCAATAGCGTAATTTCCAATTTCCCAAATGACTGAAATTACAAAATTGAATTTCATATGAAACTAAGCACCAATAAGCATACATTAAACTTTGAACACTATTGAACGATTGAAATTATAGGAAGACTTTATAGGATTACTGCTGTAAACCTACTTTCTCCTCCTGATATTTTTCTTCGATAGATTTGCTCTGATTTTTGGCTTTGAAAACTCACGTGAATGTTTCATTGTTAACATAATTTAAGAAAAAAAAGTCATTTGTGGCTGGGAACGTCACTGTTAGTATGGATGTTACTTAAAGTTGTGTAATCATAAGGATTGCATGTTATGTTTTGAAATAGTTTCCATTTTATTTAATCTTCATTTATATTTAAAAAAAATAAGTTTAGCTCGTTCTTACTGTCTTTATGCCTCGTGATGAAGAGGAATATAAGTGATAGCGCGGTTTTTTATTTTTTAAATTTGTTAATCCAGAATTAGGTGATTTACCCATTTATTTTAAATACTGAAATACTGAAATACCCAATTATTTTAAGAAAAACTAAATTTTGGATGTCTAGATTATTTTGAGCCTTCTGCCACATGTAGGAAATGCAGAAAATGAACAACTTAAAAAGGTTAAAGGGTTTAACGAGCGTTAACCACTCCTGGTCATCTGCCCGAAGCCCTAAGGCCCTATGTCTGCAACAGCCAGATTCCCAGGCGGTCACCCACCCAAGTATCAATCCAGCCCAATGCTGCTTAACTTCGGGGATCTGACGAGAACCGGTGTTTCCAGCACTGCAAGGCCACAGACTGAGCAACTTAAAATTAAGGTAACAATTACTGACACAGGTGCATCACAAAAGAAGAAAATCTTTACCGCATTGAAATTCGATTTTATTGAACTGATCAAAATCACGAAATAATTGAAGCAATTTATCTGTAATTCTACAAAATTTGTTGTTTAATGTATAATAAATAACTCACCATCATAGTAACCACCACGTCCTGCTGTAATACAAAAAAAAATTGTCATCACTTACTAATGTTAAAAGTTAAAAGTTGTTAAAAGTACTTAATTCAAGATGAATAAATAATAATTATTGCATAATACTTCAAATAAGGTATTTTAAGAATACGGCTTTCATTGTTTTAACATGTATACATAGTGGAAAGGGTTGATACTGGCAAACACCAGAACTATGTGCTTTAATGCTATACCAGTGATTCAACACCACAATAATAGTCAATTCCAATGTAATTAGAGTAGACATCAACCATAAGTAGAAATAAAGAAAATATGACTAATACACCAATGTTCAGTTACACACTACATGTTATTAATGGCTGGTAACGTCAATGAAAATATTGATGTTAATTGTTAAGGGGATGTGTAAATGTAAGATTAATATGTTATATTTCGAAATAATTTTTGCACAATTTTTACCTTCATTTACATTTTTAAAGTGTGAACTTATGGCTGCATCTTAGTCTTTAAGCTAAGGATGAGGAAGGTAATGGATTGCTCAGTGTTTATGTTTTTGGTTTATTTATCGAGAAAACATTAAGGCATTGTGTTATGAAGTTCAATTGCACGTGAATAAATTTATGCACATACCAAAATAGTAAATTATGGATAGCTAAAATTTTTTGTTCCGTCTCCAACATGTCTTAAAACTATTAACATAACATTTATGTAATCACTAACACTACTAATACAAATACGTCAGAAAACAAGGCGGTCTTTACCCTGTTTATCATTAATCTCATCAATATTCATTAATCAAACAATCAATTGATCAGTTGTACCACAAACATTAAAAACTATTTATAAATTGCTCAAATTACTCACCACCATAATAACCATCATGTCCTCCTGAAACAATAAAAAGAAT
>JAHWFP010264155.1:0-15720 GCA_023313725.1 Lithobius niger | reverse complement strand
CCAAGACTTCCCGTTTGCTAGCCGGGAGCTCTAACAACTGTTCTACCAAAGCAGATTCTGGCTACAGGCTCCAGCCGAACTTAGTAATTGTTCAATCTTTCTCAGTGGTGACCTAGAGGTCACAAACATGCAAAGAGGGAAAGCAACATTGCATCTTAACCTCCACACTAGAATTAATGCCATTAGTAAATAAAGAAGAATGACAAGGTAAAGGGTATACGAAGCAAGCAGTGTGTATTAAAGAATGGCCTTGTGAGGATACACGATACGAAACACTAATCTGAGAAAGAAAGAAAAGACAACTGCCCTAACTGGTACTCGAACCAAGAACTTCCCGTTTACTAGCCGGGAGCTCTAACTATTGTGTTACCAGGCGGATTCTGGCTACAGGCTTCAGCTGAGCTAAATAGCTGTTCAATCTTTCTCAGTGATGACCTTGAAGTCACAAACATACAAACAAGAAGGAAAAGCAACATTGCTTCTTGGCCTCCACATTGGAAATAATGCACTTAGCAAACAATATTAGTAAAAAAATAACTAGTAATTAATGACTGGGAACGACACTGTTATTTGGATGTCAATTAATGTTAAGCTATACATGTATGTTAAAAAAATACTTTCCGTGTAGTTATTATCTTCATTAATATTTTTAAAAATAAGTTTATGGCTTGTTCTTAGTGCTTTTTATGCTATGTTATGAAGAAGAAGATAATGGATATTCAGGAAAATTAATATTTTTAATTTAGTGATCCAGAAACTTTAAGACATTGTATTTTGAAGTTCATAAAATACATACACCTTATTTAAAACAATATCATTTAAAATTCTTAATTGCCTAGCATTTCGTAACAACTTTAGAATGAACGACTCCTTTTTAAAAAGTTGAGCATAATTTATTTGTCTAGGATTTTTTGTAAACAATTAAATTCGACAAAGATTTTGAAGGCTGATTGCTGTAAACCGATCTTGTATACCTAATATTTTTCAATATATTTGCTTCAAAAACTTTATTTTCATTCCTAATAATATAAAAGGCAAAAAGCTCATTTATATCAGGAAACGTAACTGTTATTTGGATGTCAGTTAACGTTTAGTATAATTATAAGGTTTACATGTTATTTTTAGAAATAGTTTGCATATCTTTTTAAAAATTTTCATTTATATTATTAAAAAACAAATTCATGGCTTGTTCATAGTGCTTTTTATGCGATGTGATGAAGATAATGTCCTAGTGCTTTATTTTTTTTTACTTTGGTGATCCAGAAAATTTCAATCTATTACGTACTAAAGTTACTTCTATGTAAAAACGTTTAAAATCATACTGAAAAACCCATTTACTTTAAAATAAAACTAAATTCTGGATGAATAATGGAAAACGAGCCACCTGACATTGATGTAATAATTACCTATATAAATACATAAAAAAAGATGATCTTCACAGCGTGTATGTTGTTTTTATTGAACTTACCAGTAATCACAAATTAATGATAGCAAAATAATGATCAATCGTTCATTATATATGTTTTGATAAACATTTAATTACTCACCATCATAGTAACCACCATGTCCTGCTGAAACAATGAAAAACATTTCAAACATTTCCTTTATTAAAAGTTAATGTTTTGTCATAGTATTATTTATTTCATTATGAATAATTGCTGTATACTATTTCAAATAAATTACTTTAACAATATATCTTTCATTGTTTAAGATGTATAGTGGAAAGGCTTGATACTGTCAATCAAACAAAATATGTGCTGTATTGCTATAGCAATGATGCAATGCAACAAATAATACTCGATTTTAATGTAGTTAGAGTGGACATCCACCTAAAAAAGAAATAGGGAAAATATTGCTGATGCAACAAGTTCAGTAACATACTATAGGTTAATAAGGGCTGTTAATTTGGATGTCAATAAGAGTAAAGTGTAATCATAAGGTTTACACATTATATTTCAAAATAATTTCTGCACTATTTTTATATTTATTTACATTTTTAAGGGTGAATTTATGCTACTAGTTAGCTTTTAGGTTGTACAATGGCAAGAAAGGTAGTCGATTTCCTGGTTTTATATTTTTTTTAACTTGTTGATCCAAAAAACATCAAGGCATTGTATTACAAAGTTCACTTGCTAGTGAATACGTTCATACATTTAGGGAAAATTCTACACGTTCATACACTTTATTAATTAATCAAACCAAAATTCTGCATGACTAAATTGTTTCTTCTCCCACATGTAATAATGCCAGAAAAAAAATACTCTAATATTTCGGTTATCAATATCACCACTGTCACAAATACATCACGAAAAAAGCTCTTCTTTGCCCTATTTATGATTGAACTCATCAGTATTCAGTAAATCATAAAAATAAGTTGATCAATCATCCCAATAATATGTCTATTAATATATAAATGCTTACCACCGTAACGACCATCATGTCCTCCTGAAACAATGAAAAATAGTTTATGTCAATTGACCTTAATAAAAGGTATCCATTGCTATTTGTAGTAATTCTTCGAGATGGACAACTGATGATTAATAATATGTTAAGGTTTTTTTGCCATTCTAGTTTTCATTGTTTTGAAATGTATAAAACAAGTAAACACCAGAAATGCGTACTGTATTGCTGTAGCAATAATCCAACATAACAATTAAAAACTGATTTTAATGTAATTGAGTGCACTTCAACAATAATAATTTAAATATTGCTTTTGCTTAGTTGTACAGATTGCTGCTACATTTCTTGTAGATTTGCTAATCCGATTATTTAATTTAAAAAAATCTAGCTATCATGGTTTATTTTCTTAATAGACTAAAAAGCCAATATCCGAAATACAAAATATATTCACACCATATAATATATGGTGTGAATATATTTTGTATTTCAGATATTGGCTTATTAGTCTATTAAAAAATATTAGTCTATTAATATTATTATACTGTGTGTTTCAGAAATCTGTAGTATGTGTTCTACAATTTATGCATTAGTAATGATTGAATACCGTAATTTACCTGTTTCCCACATGAAAGAAATTATAAAATTGAATTTGACCACCAACAAACACCAACTAAGCACCAACAAACTTATATAAAACTTTGAACGTGTGCAAGTAACTTCAGAAGTTATCTGAGACAAAATACATAAATTATGACCCATGCAACTGCGTAGTCATTTTTGAAGCAATTCTGAATTGAATAAAATCACAATTATTAAGAACGTTGTTACTTTCCAAAATCTTAGTGTTGGCAACGTTTAAATGTGATTTTATTTAGTGATTCTATGCCGATTACATTTGATAGTTTTTTAATAGTGAAAGATTGGTTGTTGCAAGATTTCTGCTAATATGATGTACAAATATAATGTGGACATTAAATTGAAATTAGATTTGAGCATACAATATAGATTTATTTAAAAGTCAATGAAAGTAAGTAAGATTAAAAATAGCTCCTTGGGCTCTTCATTTTATCTGTCACAACAAATTTGTTTTTAATAATTAAAATATTATGCAAAGATGCTTCTTTGTTAAATTAAAAATAAAAAAAAAACAAAAGCAAAACGGTTCATAAACTATATTCACATTACTTAAAACGATACCATTTATAATTCTTAACTGCATAGCACTTCGTAATCAACTATAGTATGAACGACTCCTTAAAACTCAAGCATTATTTATTGGTCTACAATGTTTTGTAAACAGTTAAAATTCTACAAAGATTTTGTAGGATGATTGATTTAAACCGACGTGGTCGTCCTGGTATTTATCACTATAGTTGCTTCGAAACCTTAAGTTAAAATTTTTCATTGTTAATAAAACTTAACTCAAAAAAGGTCATTTACGACAGGAAACATCAGTGTTATTTGGATGTCAATTAACCTTAAATCTAATCAAAGGTTTGCATGTTATGTTTAAAATTAGTTTCTATATTTTCAGCTTCAGTTATATTTTTAAAAATAAGTTTATGTCTTGTGCTTATTTTTTAATGTGATGCAATGAAGAGGAAGATAATGGATGTCCTGGTGTTTTACTTTTTTTAATTTATTGATCTAGAAAGCTTCAAGGCATGGTATTTTGAAGTTACTTCCGCATGAAAATGTTTAAACTGATACTGAAAAACCCAACTTAAATAAAAGTAAATTCTGGGTGAGTAACAGAAAACAACATCCTAACATTGAGGTAATAATTACTAACACAAATACATGACAAACCAAGATGATCTTTACCATATTTATCTTCTTTTTATTGTACTGACCAGTAATCACAAGTTAATGCCAGCACATGATCAATCAATCAGTAAATATTTTTCAATTTATATTTAATAACTCACCATCATAGTAACCACCATGTCCTGCTGAAACAATGAAAAAAAATCACATTGATTTCAATTGTTAAAAGTTAATGTTTCTTCATTGTATTACACCAAATTCAGTAACATACTAAAGTTTGATAATGGCTGGTAGTGTTAATATGGATGTCAATTAAGGCGAAGTGTAATCTTAGGTTTATGTTATATTTCAAAATAATTTCTGTACTAATTTTGGTTTTTTATAATTTAAAAGGGTAAATTTAAGTAACTTCTTGGCGTTTATTGGGTACAATGAAAAGGCAGATAATCGATTTCCTGTGTTTAACATTTTTGTTTATTTGTTGATCCAGAAAATATCAATGCATTGTATTGTGAAGTTCACTTAAGGATGAATAAGTTTATACACTTACTGAAACCTTATTAATTAATCAAAACTAAATGCATGCTGACTAAATTGTTTTTGTTACCTCTCCTACATGTTATAATGTCAGAAACGAACAACCTAACATTTAGGTAATCGCTATCAACACTGACACAAATATGTCAGAATACTGGATTTATCATTGAACTCATTAGTAATCAGAAAATCTTGAAATCAGTTGATGAATCGTCCAACAAATACTTATCTATTAATGTCTATTGTCTAATTACTTACCACTGTATCGACCGTCATGTCCTCCTAAAACAATGAAAAACAATTCATGTGTTTTTACACTAATAAAGCATATACATTGATCATTGTAGTAATTATTCGAGATGGACAATTGATGATTAATGGTTTAGTTAAATTATTTTAAAAACAAAGTTTTCATTGTTTTGAAACACATAATGACAAGACTATATACAAACAAACACCCGAAATACGTAGTATATTGCTCTAGCAACAATTCAACAACATAATTAATACTTTATTTTAATCTAATTTGTGGACACTTCTACAGTAGGAAATAGCAAATATTGAAGACTGCTTGCTGCTGCATTGCTGATTAGCCAGTTTGATTGTGTAAATTTTAAGAATATAGCAGCCGTAGTTTTAAAATTTTTAGTCGAGTAACAAGCCAATATACGAGTACAAACTGAATTCATTTTTTAATCAATTTTGATTTGGATAAAATAACAACTTTAAGGAGCATTGTTACTCTCAAAAAAATGTTAGTGTTTGCAACCTTTAAATGTTTAAGGACTTAGTGATTCTCAACTGGTTACATTCGACAGTTTTTTAATAGGGAAGTTTGGTTGTTGATAGATTTCTGCTATGATGTACAAATATTCTGGATGACTAACAAAAAACGAGCAACCCAATATTGAAGTAGTAATTATCGACATAAATACAACACAAAACAAGTTGATCGTTGCCACATTTATGTTCTTTTTATTGAAATAGCCAGTAATCATGAATTAATGATAGCAGATGATCAGTTGTTCGGTAAATATTTTTCGTTTAATGTCTAATAACTCACCATCATAGTAACCACCATATCCTGCTGAAACAATGAAAAACAAATCATATTGATTTCCGTTGTTAAAAGTTGATGTTTCCACAATGTATTACTTAATTAATTATGAATAATTGCTAAATAGTACTTCAAATAAGTCCCTTTAATAATATAGCTTTCTTTGTTTAAATTGTTTAGTGGAAAGGCTTGATTACAGCAATCCCCCGAAATATGTTCTATTTTGCTATGACAATGATTCAATACAACACTTAAACTCGATCTTAAACCAGTGGACATTTACAATAAATAGTAATAAAACAAAATTTGCTAATACACCAAGTTCAGTAACATACTAAAATATTATTGATGTTGATAGGGATGTCAACTAACGCGTAGTGTAATTATAAGGTGTATATGTTATATTTCAAAAATTTCTGCGCTAATTTAGTCTTCATTTACAATTTTTCAGGGTGAATTGTGGCAACTTATTGGTGTTAGGCTATACAATGAAAAGGCAGGTAATCAATTTGCTGTTTTCTACATTTTTTTTTATTTGTAGATCCAGAAAACGACAAAGTCTTGTACTATGAATTCAACTTACAGGAGTATACGTTTTAACACTTACTGAAAAACCTTATTAATTATTCAAAACTAAATGCTGGATGACTAAATTGTTTTTGTTCCCTCTCCCACTTTTGATAGGATCAAATAGAATTTAATATGATTAAGGCGATTCCTTCTCTCACATGTAATAATGTCAGAAAACGAATAACCTAACATTTAGGTAATCTCTTTCACCCCCTGACAGAAATACGTCAGAAAAAAAGAAAATGATCTTTAACCCGTTTATTATCAAATTCATCGGTATTCAGAAAATCAGCTGATCAACCATCCCACAAATACGTCTATTAATGCCTAATATTTTACCACCATTTAAATACTTGAATACTTACGACCATCATGTCCTCCTGAAACAATGAAAAATAGTTCACGTTGATTTATATAATAAAAGATATCCATTACTCATTGTAGCAGTTTTTCGTGGTGGATAACTGTTTATTAATAGTTTAGGTAAAGTACTTTGAGAATCTAGCTTTTATTGTTTTGAGATGCATAAAACAAGCAGAAACCCAAAATAAGTACTATGTTGCTCTAGCAATATTCCAACTTTTCCATTAATACGCGATTTTAATGTAATTTGAGTGCACTCCAACAATAAGAAGGAATAAAGCAAATATTGCTTTATCCACAGGTACTGCTACTACTGCGTTTCTTGCTGATTAGCTAGTCCGATTATGTATTTTTAAGAATCTAGTGACCGTGGTTTAATTTTTTCAATATAGCAACAAACCAATATCAGAAATACTAACTGTATTCATGCTATGTATTGTGCTGTGTAGTATCAGAAATATGTAGTATATGTTCTATGAAATATGCAATAGTAATGATTCATTACAGTAAATTTCCTGTTTCCCACATGACAGAAATTATAAAAGTTCTGAATTTTATGAATTCTTGAGAAACTGAGTACCAATAAACTTACATAAAACTTTGAACGTGTGGATGTAACTTCAGAAACTATCTGGGAATAAATACATTAATTATTATGACCCATGCATATTGCATAGTCATTTTGAAGCATTTTTGGATTGATTAAAACCACAACATTTAAGAGCTTAGCTACTCTCCAAAAACGTTACTGTTGGCAAGGTATAATTGTTAAAAGCCTTTGTAATTCTGAACTGGTTACATTCGATAGCTTTTTAATAGTGAACTATTGGTTGTTGCTAGATTCTGTTTATATGATGTAAAATATGTTGTGGACATTAAATTAAAATAAGATTTCAGCACACAGTATAGATTAATTAAAAGTCAATGAAATTAAAAGAGAGATTATATATATAGAGAGAAAAAATCTCTATGGCCTCTTGATCTAACCTGTTACACCAAATTTGTTTTTAATAAATAAAATATTATAAAAAGATGCTTCTTTCTTAAACTAATAAGTAAAATCAACAAAAGCAAAAAGTTCATAAAAACATTCACTTTATTAAAAAAATAATTTAAAATGCATAAGTGCACATCAGTTCGTAAACATCTCTAGTATGAATGACTCCTTGTTAAATCTAAAGTATTATTTACTTGTCTTGAATTCTTGTAAACGATTAAAAATTTGGAAATCATGAAATAATGAAAGCAATTTATCAGTTGTACCACAAATATTTTTCGATTAATGTCTAATGACTCATCACCATAGTATTCACCATGTCCTCCTGAAATAATGAAAAACATTTCATATAACATTTCCATTGTTAAAAGTTAACGTTTCCTCATTTTAGGACTTAATTCAATATGAATAACTGCTTAATAATACCTCAATATACATTTTCAAGAATACAGTTTTCATTGTTTTAAAATCTATAGTGGAAAGGCTTGATATTGGCAAACACCTGAAATAATTACCATACTGATATATCAATGAGTCAGTACCCCATAAAACTCGATTTTAATGTATTTAGAGTGGGCATCTACAATATAGGAATAAATAATATATTGCTAATGGGCCAAAGTTCAGTAACGTAATAAAGGAATTAATGGCTGGTAATGTTATTCTTAATTGGGTGTCAATCTAGGAGAAGTGTGATCGTAATGCTTATATGTTTTATTTCAAAATAATTTTTACAATATTTTTATATTAATTTACATTTTTAAGGGTGAATTTAGGGCTGCTTTTTAGTCTTTAGGCTGTGTAATGAAGAAAAATATACTTCATTTGCTGGTTTCTACATTTTTATTTTGTTGATCCAGAAAACATCACATCGCTGTATTATGAAATTCACTTGTGGGTGAATACGTTTAAGTTCATACTGAAATAAATGTTGGATGAATAAATTATTTTTGTTTCCTCTCCCATGTGTTTGAACAGTTGAACCCTGACTTGAAAATGTTTGAACAGTTAACCTGAAACTTAGGTTATCACGATCATAAAAAATCAAATATGTCCAAAAACAAGATGATCTTTACCCCATTTATGATTGAACTCATTAGATATTAGAAAAATAATGAAAGCAATAATTGATCAGTCGTACCACAAACATTTATCGATAATGTCTCATTACTTACCACCATAATAGCCATCATGTCCTCCTGAAACAATGAAAAACATTTCATATCAATTTACAGTAATAAAGGATATCCTTTCCTCATTGTAGTTCTTCATTCAAAATGGATACTTGCTATATAATAGTTCAGGCAAGGTGATTTTGAAAATCTAGCTTTCATTGTTTTTAAATGCATGATGCCAAGATTATATGAAAGTACACATCCGAAATATGTACTATGTTGCTCTAACAATAATTCAATATCACAATTATTACTTTATTTTTATGTAATTTGAGTGGACTTCAACCATTAAAAAGAATAAAGCAAATATTGCTTTCTACCTAGTTGTACTGCCTACTGCTGCGTGTCTTGTTGATTAGCCTGATTATCAATTTTGATACTGTAGGTATCGTGATCTTAACATTTTAAATATAGAATCAAGATAATTCCCAAAATATATACTGCATTCGCACAATATACTATAATATGCAGGATCAGAAATATGTCCTATTTGTTCTGCATAATATGCATTAATAATGATTTGATACCGTAATTTTCCTATTTCCCAAATTACAGGAGTTATAAAGTTGAATTAAAAGTAAAACACTAAAAATCTTTCGTTATGTTTTGAACATACGTCTGCATTCCAGCAAAATATCTGGAAATTTTAAATTGAAGAAAATTACAACTTTTAAAAACATTCTCACTCTTAAAATATGTTAGTGTTGCAACGTTTAAATGTTTTTTTTATGATTCCACCTGGTAACATTCGACAGTTTTTTGATAGTAAATATTTGGTTGTTGAAATATTTTTGCTTATCGATATACAAATATGTTGTGGACCATAAATTGAAATAACATTTCAGCACACAATTATAGGTTTATATCAAAATTAATGAAAGAATGACACAGAAATCATCTCTAGGGCCTCTTCATCTTACCTCTCACACCAAGTTTGTTTTTAATAAGTAATATATTATAAAAAGATTCTTGTTTGTTAAACTAGTAAGTAAAAATAAAGCAAAACAGTTAAAAATGTATTTACATTATGTAAGACTAAAATATTTAAAATACTAAATTGCCTAGCACTTCAAAAACAACTACCGTATGAATGACTGCTTGTTAAATCTATAGCATTATTTACTTGTCTGAAAAATATTTTGTAAACGATTAAAATTCTAAAAAGATTTGTAGGAAGATTATGTAAAACTACCTGGTCCTCGTAATATTTTTTAGTAGATTTGATTAAAAACGTTAGTAGAATCTTGCATTGTTAAAAAAATGAGAGGCAAACCGGTCAGCTTGGAATGCTACTGTTAATATGGATGTTAATAATTAGAGTTGAGTGTAATCATAGATGCTATGTTTAAACCTAAGTTTCCCTGATATTTTTTCCGTAGTTTATATTTTTTAAATTGATTTTATGGCTTGTTCTTAGTGCTTTTTATGGTATGTGATGAAGAGGAAGATAATCGATATCCTGGTGTTACATTTTATTTTAATTTGGTGACCCAGAAAACTTTACTACGTTGTATTCTGACGTTACTTGCACGTAAAAGCTTTTGTACGCATACTGAAAATCCCAATTATTTAAACAAAACTAAATTTTGGATGACTAAAATATTTTTACCCTCACACACGTAATTATGCAGAAAACGAGCAACCGGACAGTGACGTTATAATTACTGACACAAGTACATCATAAAACAAGATAATCTTTACCAAATTTAACTTCTTTTTTGTTGAATTGATCAGTAATCACGAAATAATGAAAGCAATTGATTTGATGATCAAAAACATTTTTTGATTACTGTAAAAATCATCTACCATGTCCTTTTGAAACAATGAAAAACATTTCCCATCAGTGTTCACTGTTAAATGTTAACGTTTCCTCATTGTTGAACTTAATTCAAGATGAATAATTGCTAAATAATACTTCAAACAAGATTTTTTAGGAATATAGCTTTCATTGTTTTAAACTGTATAGTGGAAAAGTTTTTATACTCGCAAACACACAAAACATGTACTTGCTATACCACTCATTCAATACAATAGTATATAATAATCGATTTTAATGTAACAAGAGTGGATATCTACAATAAGTAGAAATAAATGCTGCATATTATGCTTATTTGCCAAACTTCAGTTACGTATTAAAGGTTGTTATTGGCTTGGAATGTCAATATGGATGTAAATTAAGGCAAAGTGTAATCGTAAGGTTTGTATGTTATATTTAAAAATAATTTCTGCACTATTTTTATCTTCATTTACATTTTTAAAGGGTGAATTTCTGGCTGCTTCTTAGTCTTTAGGCTGTTCAAAGAAGAAGAAGATAATACATTTCGTGTATATTTTTTTAGTTTTTTAGTATGTTGATCCAGAAGATTTCAAGGCATTGTATTATGTAGTTTTTTACGTTGAGTAAGTTTATGCGCATACTGAAAAACCAAATCAATTAAACAAAACTTTTATGTTTAATTATATTTGACGAATAATTACATAATTATATTAAACTGGATGTTTAATTATTTTTTGTTTCCTATCCTAGGTGTAGGGTGGCAAATTTCGGGAAATATTTGCATTCCAGGGATTTTGGGATTCGTTTCTATTAATCCTGGAATCCCCAAATTAATCCCGAAATTTCGGGATTTTTTTCGTGTGACTTTCATTGGCTAAAAATGTATATGGAAGGAATTTAGCTTCCATTAACTTCAATATTTATACTACTCACAAGAGGAAAATTGAAGTGAGCAAAGACACCAATTTGTTACTGGTCGTTTATTTGAAGTAATCAATCTTTTTTTAATATTTGTATCAATGGGCATAAGTTGAAGTGTTATGATACACACTAGTTGTTATATTTTCCACACTCTGTAGACTGTGCTGCAGTTACTGCAGCCCAGTTACTAACCACGATGAAGATGCACACATGTTGGAAAAAAGGCCTTTATGGAAGATTCACAATCATCTTTTTTAATCATCTTTACTGTTTATGTGTGGGTAATTCCAGCATTCTACTCAAGGTCATCGTATCACTCGTGTGTAGTGTCTTTTGTTGATTTTATTAGCTGAACAAAGGAAATGATTCACTGTTAAAAAAGCATTTGAGCTCGTATCTTCATGGAACTCACTACTGTGATGGTGCACAAATAAAAAAAACGGATTGGATTTCGAACAAAAAAACTATAATCTGAGTTCCAATTCCATGGAACAAGGATTGTTCTTACTGATGGGTTATGTCAAAATGTGAGTGCAATTTGTGAGTGAAATGTGTGTTTAAAAGGACATACTTTCTCACTATATTCGAGCATCTTGCAATAAATAGCTTATGTAACATTTACATACGATAGAGTGAATGTAGCTAAACCGTTTCTCACAAGGAGAAAATGGGAAATGAATGCCTTTACAATATTTACATGCGTGTGAAATATGTTGCCAAACTGACCTATACAAGAAAGCCAACCGGGATGAATGCTCCTTTGAGTATTACTGGTCTTTTTTATATTCGTCTGTGTTTGTAGTTTCATATTTTTTTTCTGTTTTGTGCCATTGACTATAATCATGTGTATTTTTTGGCATGTATTTATAATTTGTGAAACATCCATACTACTAGTTAAGGTTGTTTTGTTTGTCTGAGAGTTTTTGTATTCTGTTTGAGTCCTATTTTGTGTGAGTGATTACATGTTCGTTTTATGTGTGCTTTTTTGTTCACTTATGTAGGCATTTTGCTGTTTATGGCATTTGTTTTGTATGTGTTTGTGGGTTTACGTGTTAATAATGTTTCATCCGAATTTATTTATTCTTATTTTGTGTTTATTTTTCAAATATCTTTGAGTTTTGTTTGTTTGAATAATGATGTACACATATGCGCATGCATGGAGGATGGCATGTCAAAATCTTAGTTTCCTGGAACTGGAGTTCAATCGTATCGCTAGAGTTAACCCTAATCAGTTTTTTATTTGTGACCTTCACATTGTGAGTTCCATTGGGTATGACCTCTATTATTTTTTTGTAAACGATGTAGCCGTTTGTGTTTAGTTGTTGGCTTTATCGCTTCCTTTTTATTGTTATTGCTATGGTTTTGTTTATCAGGTGTATGGCCATTCTCTACCCAAGTTTGTTTTTAAAGCAGGAGCATTACATTTACGTCCCCATTGCACACACGCTTTGCCTATTATATGATGGCAATACACTACCACGTGTCATCCCTGTTCATAGTTGATTCTCATTTTTTTAAGTTAAGTAATTGACATTCTTTGCCTCTTTTTGTTGTCATTGGTGCGGTCTGGTTGGCCATGTGTGTGTCCGTTCTCCGCCCAGCTTTCTTTGTAAAAAAAAGCATTAGAAATACTATTTATGTCCATTCTCTGTCCGTGCTTTTTCCTATGTCTATTACTTGACGGCAAACAAACTGTAGTGTATCTAGATTCAGCATGTGTCATCACGATTCATAGTTGATCCATAGTTGTAGCTACAGTTCATTCTTCATTTTTGCAAGCAATTGTAGTATCGCGAATACAACCGAGGGAAACAATTTCAAAACATTTCAACTAGCTACCCGAACAAATAAATAAGTCGTTGAAGAAATAAATAAGTCATTCAATCATGTTGGCTGCCCCAATTTTGAGGCCAACTTTGAACTAAACATTCTTTGTCCGACAGCATAACTGGGACAAGATGCAACAACAATGCTACTTTCCTGACTCCAAAGCATCATGGCATATTGTTCGAATGAACACTAATCTCCTCCTCTCTGTACAACTGTTACATGTTGCAGCATTGTAACATTTTGACATTGTTAGCCCCTCCTGCTGATTTCCACTCATGATCTACTTTGATTGCACCGGCTAAATAATTGTCACTTTCATCGTCATGGGCCTATGACCCTGTTCGGATTCGTTCTCTCTAAAAGCAAACCAACAATATTCAGGGATTCGGGATCCAGGAATTGAATACCCTACCCGCAGGTAATAATGTAAGAAATCGAATCACCTAACCTTTAGGTATTCACTATCACCACTGACACAAATACATTATAAAACAGAATAATGTTTGCTACATTTATTATTGAACTTATCAATATACAGAAAATCATGAAAGCAGTTCATTCCCCACAGATATTTAAAGTCTAATTACTTACCACCGTAAGAACTATCTTTTCCTCATGAAAACATTTCAAATCGACTTAGATTATTAAAAGTTAACCTTTGCACATTGTAGCATTTAATCTCTATGGGTAATTGCTGATTAATACTCCAGGTAAGTTAATTTTGAGAATCTAGATTTCATTGTTTTAAAATGTTTAATGGCAAGACTGTATACAAGTTAACACCCAGAATATATACTTTATTGGACTAGGAACAATTCAGTATCGCAATTAATACTTGGATTTAATTTAATGTCAGTGCCATTCAACAATAAGAAGGAAAAAAGAAGATATTTCTTTCTGAATAGTTGTACTACCTGCTGCTGTGTTTCATGCTAATTCGCCTGTCTGATTATGTAATTTAAAAAATCTTGCTGCCTAGATTTTAACTTTTTTTAATAGAGTAACAAGACAATGACCAAAATACATACTGTATTTGCAGTATATACTGTGCTGTGTAGTATCAGAAATACATACTATGTTCTATGAAAAAAGAATTAGTAATAAATCGAAACCATAATTTTCTTATTTCCCAAATGACAGAAATTATTAAGTTGAATTTCACACAAATCTAACCAACAAATAAACTTTCATTGAACTTTGAACATGTAACTTCAACTGAATATCTGGGACAAATACACCATTCGTGATCCACGCATAGTGAACAGTCAAGTAAAAAGCAATTTTGACTTGAAGAAAATTACAACTTTTTAGAGCATTATAACTCTCAAAATGTTAGTGATGGCAAAGTTTAAATGTTAAACACATTTGTGATTCAACACTAGTTACGTTCGAAGGTTTTGTAAGTGAAGGTTTGGTTACTGATAGATTTCTACTTATGTGATGTAGAAATGTGTGTGGACATCATATTAAAATAAGATTCCCACAAACAATTATAGATTTATTTAAAAAGTAAATGAAAGTGAATGAGAATAAAAAGATCTCTTGGGTCGCTTTATCTTACCTGTCTCATCAATTTGTTTTAATAAGTAAAATATTATACAAAGTTTCTTGTTTATTAAACTAATAAGTAAAAACAACAGAATAAAAACTTTTCCAAACTTACGTTCACAATAGTTAAAACTATATATTTTAAAATGCCTAACGGCCTTGCAGTTCATAAACAAATATAGTATGAATGACTCCTTGTTAAATCTACATCAATATTTACTTGTCTGGAATTTTTTTTGTAAAAGATTAATATTCTCGAAAGATTTTGTTGGCTGATTCCTGTAAATGTACGTATTTTTCAATAGATTTGCTTCGAAAACTTAAGTATAACTTTCATTGTTACAAAATTTTGGCCAAAAAAGTTTGTTTATGGCTGGGAATGCCACTCTTAATGTGGATGTAAATTAAGCATAAGTGTAACTGTAAGGTTTACATGTGATTTTTAAAAATAGTTTCCACGTTATTTTTTCTTAATTTAGATATTTAAAAATTAATTCATGGCTTGGTCTTCGTTTTTTTATGATATTAGTTGAAGAGGAAAACAATCGAGGTACTGGAGTATAAATTTTTAAAATTTGGTTGATCCCTAAAACATCAAGGCATTGTATTGAATGTAAACTTTTATGCACATACTGAGAAAACCAACTACTTAACAAAAACTAAATGCTGCATGACTAAATTATTGTTGTTACCTCTACCACACGTGATTATGGAGAAAACGAGCAACTTTACTGTGAGGTAATAAGACTTAGTATAGATACAAGTACATGGCAAGACA
>JAHWFP010264154.1:0-27305 GCA_023313725.1 Lithobius niger | reverse complement strand
ATAAAAAAGCAACAGCCCCTTGAGACCATTCACCTGGCAGATAAAAAAAAAATAATAATAACCCCGTGAGATTGCTTACCGTGCAGAAGTAATAGCCCCTTGAGATTGTTGACCTGGCAGATAGAAAAATCAACACCACCCCTTGACATCGTTTACTTAGCAGATTGTAAAGCAATAGCCCTTTGATATCGTTCACGAGGCACATAAAAAAAAAGTAACCACTTGAGATTCTTTATTCTGCAGATAAATAAAAATCAACCCCTTCATGTAGCTAGCTTACCTATTTTTTTTATAGCAGATACAAAAATCAGCCCCTTGAGGTTGTTTACCTTGCTGTTGTCAGGCTCCTTGCTTATTACCGGACTGTTAGCCCTGCAACTACAGAAAGCAACTCCTCGAAATATCTCCTCCCATCTCCTTCACTGGATGAATTGTGCATTAAAGTAGTCGCAGGTAATAAAAAATAATAATAATAAAGTAGCCTGATTAGTGTTACGGTGTGCGTGTCGTAGGTACTAAATCAATAAACCCCTCAAAAATCCTAATCAATAATAAATTCCAGTAGTATATGAATAGGATGAATATGAAATCACCTGGGTTGCTGGCAACAAGTTCTCACAAGTTTCTGCCGGAAAAAAAATGCCAACTGTGTTGTCCTTTAACCTTTTTCTTCTGATTCGCTATTATCAGTTTTGCCAGATTTTATTTTCAGAATTCGTAGTTCTCACCAACACGACGTAGTTCGTGAAAAATCGAAGAAGACGAACTATTTTCTGGCGTGGAAAGCGACACAATAGCGGGTAAAAGGCCGGTGAATCAGGAGCCAGCAACCTGGTCCCGGAAGTTGACGGGCCCGCCTTCGGTTGAGCAATCGCGCACACAAACACACGCACGCCAAGCAACAACCTGTTCCTTCAATAGCTTTCGCTCCCCACCTCAAGAGGCCAGACAACAGAACGGGCCAAGATCGGAAAACACCTCGAGCACAACTGGATGATCACAAACGAACACAGAACAAAATAAGTAAATAAGCAGCAAAATAACAAGGGAAAGGAAAAAAGTAAAACCTAATGACGCTCCAACTAACTAAAGGGAAAGTACGGATTTCGACAATGACAAATAATTGGGCTACGCTTGCGTCATAAGATAGAAACGGATACGGATTTACCACTTACAAAGCGGGAATTTTTTTTTTTAATAGGCCAATTTTGGCCTACGGCGCTTGTTATTATCATCATCAACTCGCACTTTTAATTTTCCCGTAGGCTACCAAGAAAAAAAGGTAATAATAATTTTAAAAATGACTTTAATAAAAATATATCCTTATTCCCATTTGGATCTTTAACTTAACGCCACGTGGTCCCCAATGGGGAAGGGACTGAATCTGTCATGACTTATAATGTTGTGACGTTATGTAATTTGACCTTTTTGCTGGTGTAGCCCAATTATTTTAAACGAACTAGGGATTTTTTTCACTAGATTTTCGTATCCACAAATTTAAAAATGTTTTTTCCTTTAGAGAGTGAGTTCCAATATTAATTACTGCACGTTAGCGTTTGTAGGAACTTCACACTTTGGATTATTGCATTTGCTAACTCAATCCGAATATAAACTCCAAAATACCATTGTTACCTGGTTGATTTTGGTTTCTATTGCCTGTTGAAAATATACATTACCCGTTTTAATAGCATTCTCCTTCTCAATGCTGTTCAATTCTAGAGAAAATCAAACGGAGATGTCCTTCCGATTCGCTACCTACTGCGCATCTCTACTGCGCAGCCTCCATCATATAAAAGCCGAAGCGGAGCAGTAGAGCTCACCTTTTCGACACCTCTATCGTGCCCAAATGGCGACTAGACGGGAGGAGGGCGGAGCAAGGTAATGTATATTTTCAACAGGCAATAGAAAGCAGGTAACACTGGTATTTTGGAGTTTCTAGTTGCCTTGAAAATATCATTACCTTTTTTAATAGCATTCCCATAGACTTGGTCAAGGCGGCGGGTGCCATTTGACAGGAGTTCCCTCAGGTAGCGACCGGTTCCCTTCACAGAATGGCAACGCGTGTTCAAGGGGTTAAAGTATGCCTCGGGTGGCAATGAATGGCCCAATGCGGTTTAGACCCTCCGCTTGATGAGACATGTCCCGGAGGTAGTGTGACGTGAAGACAGTAAGGTGTCTCCAGGAGGCAGCTTCCATAATTTCGGAGATAGGAATGTTGCTGTAGTGGGCCCATGAAATGGATATTGCTCGTAGTTCGTGGGCCATTACCCTGATGCCCTCCGTGGTGCAGTTGATGTCAAGTGCCTCATAAGCTTGTACGATAACGCTTTTGAACCAGGTAGCATTCATTCGAGTAGATGTAATTCCTACCTTGTTGATAAACGGAAGGAAAAGCTGGTTTGGATGCTTTTAGGTAGAAGCGGATGGCTCGTACTGGGCATAAAGCGTTTTCTTCGTCGTCCCCAAGTATGTCGGAGAGAGAGGGGATGATGAAGGGATGAGTGCGCTCAGTAGGCCTCTGCGTTTTCGCCCGGAATGATGAGTGTGGAGTGAGTGTAACACCAGAATAGTCCGGGAGAAAAAAACAGTCTTTTTCGGTTGCTGATTTGCGGCGAGACAGGGAGTCTGCTACTACATTTAATGATCCCAGGATATGGAGAGACAGGAGGCAAATCTGATGGAGGATGCAGAATTGGAAGATTACAGAAGTGATTTGATGTAAGGTGAGGGAACGAGTCCCGCCTCTCTTGCGGAGGCAGTTAACAGCTGTGGTGTCGTCTATGTGAACTTATACTAACTGCCTCGTAACATAGTGTTGGAAATGTCGCAGGCTGAGAAGGACTGCTCGTAATTCCAAATGGTTGATGTGTTCCGTTGTGCCAGTCGTCCAGCAACCGGAGGCTGTGAGGTTGTCGATGTGGGGTCCCCAGCCTGTCTGGGATGCGTCCGTGAAAAGGTGGAGATGAGGTGGTAGTTCGTGGAGGGGAACTGTTGCAGTGAGATTTACGATGTCCATCCACCATAGGAGGGTGTCGGTAGGGAAGGATGAATCCCGTTGTTGAGGCAGTAGGGTAAGGGCAGTGCGGGGGTCGCCCCAATGGGAGGAGCGATAATGGTGTAGTGGACGCGCCATCCATCTTCCGTATGGAACGAGATCCGCGAAAGAGTCGATAGTTCCGATGGCGGAGGCAAGGTCCTGGAATGTGTGGAGAGATTTGTGCAGAAATTCTCGAGTGGAGCAGAGGTGGGATGTTATGCGTTCCGGGGATGGCAAGACGGAAGCTGCGTGGAGGTTGAAAAGTACTCCTAGAAAAACAAAGGTTTGAGCAGAGCGGAGTCGTGACTATTGGAGATTTAAACCTAGGCCTAGGTGATGAAAAAGAGACATGGCGGTGTTTAGATTGTTGATTACGGATATTGTTTCCATCTGAAAATGTGGGTTGTGAACAAAATGATTGAGGGGTTTGCGGTTGAAGATCCGGCGAGTTCCACCTGTTTACTTCTCATAAAGAAAAATGTTGCTGTAAAACCCCTGGGTGAACAGAGGTGGCACAATGCGAATGGCTCCTTTTTGAAGGAGAGACATTATTTCTATTCGAAGAGGAGCAGAAGAACAGGGTTCTAAGTCCCATGGTGGATCTTACACCGGAGGGCTCAGAAGGAACTTTAGCTTGAAGCCTTGCGAAATGATAGAGAAAATCACTGGGTCGGACGTTATTGTTTGCCAGGTTTTTGCATAATAACGAAGGCATCCCCCTACAGCTTGTGGGGGAGGCAGAATGTAAATAATTGTCACGTTCCCTGTGTCGGGGTTGGGAGGTAAATCGGGGGTGGAGGAGCTTCCCAGGGAGCGGCCACGTCCGCGTCCCTGGGTTCAGGATGGAAAGGGCTAGGCAGAAAGCGGAGCCGGAGGCGGAAGGTGTTCGGAAGGCCTGCTGATTTTCCGGCCATCGGGCGGAGGATCAGACTTCGATGGTATAGAACGGAGTCGGCGATTTGTGCGATTCTTGGAATAACGAGGCTTCCGTGAGATGTCAAGGTGGGGGGGGGGGGCGGGGCGGCACTTTTGGTATTAAGCCCCGAAGCAATGACACTGATTCATGGATGGGCTGATTGCGAAGGAGATGGCGTGTTGAAGCGTGGAGGTTTGTTGCCGTATTGAGTGCAACCTCTCGTAGTAAAAGTGTTGAGTTGAAGAGTGGTCGTGTAAACCAGTTCATGGTGTGATATGTAGCAAAACAACTTTTGCGGAAGACTTGGTTGATGAGGAACGTCAGTCGGCAAGTGTCGTCCGGAGGGTCAGTGTAGTCATTCACAAAGTGCATTAGCTACCGTACTGAGGACATCCGCTTGGGACGCAGGTCGGAGGCCTAGGCGGAGGATACGGTCATTATCGTGGAGGACAAAGACAGGAACTGCAACTGGACGAGGAAGGAAGAGGGCCGAGCCGAAATCCAATTTGGCGTCGGCCGTCAGAAACTCTGACTGGGGGTAGGTATCGAAGTTGCGTGGGTTAGCAGTACTGTCACCAATAGGACGGAAGAAGTAGTTTTCACAGCCGGGACGAGATGGAGGTGGATCCTTGTCCAGCTTAAGAGGTACTCCGTTCCCAAGCAGGATGCCACCGTTTCAGAGCAGAGTCGTCAGGAGCGTAGTGGATTGACCTAGGAGGCTGATGAGGTAGTTGATCTCGGAGGCAGAAACCAAAGCCTGTTGTTAAACCCCTATTTTTGGAGGTTGAGTCGGTTGTTGCGGAGGGCTTGTATAGGGAGCAGTCCGGAATGATTTCTTCCAATTTCTTCGTAAGTTCGGGAAGTGGAATCTCAGAAGGGTCAGGATCTCCTTGGAAGGGGGCTCGGGAGGACCCGAAACCGATGGATCGGGCGAAAAATAAGAATCCTGGTCGTTGCCGTCGGAAGAACCTGGTGGCGGAATCGGAGGTAGAGCTGGAAGGGGCGGAGGGACCCGCTTCCGCTACCGATGGGCAATGGCACTTAGGAATAGAAGTCAACCAGGAGGAAGTTTAGTCTGTTGTAGGTACCTTCTGCTTGAAAGTGCGGAGGGAAGAATCCATAAGGGAATGGACCTGGGAAGACGTGAATGGCTCGATTGCACGACAGGTGGTGGAGTGTTCAGAGGAACGGGAGGACAAATCCAATGGCGTGACATGAGGACTGAAGGAGGAGGCCAGCTTGGCCGCTACCTTCCGTGCTTTCAGTTGAAGTTTGAGGCAGACATACCGTTCTTTGGTGCGGGAGAGTTCCTCAGATAAGGACCGTAAATCCCTTGCCGGAGGCGGATGGCTGCACGGTATGGGATAGATGGCTGCAGTGTCGCACGGTGCAGGGAACAATTCAGAATGGAGGGGATTCGGAGGCGGTGGCTCCAAAGAATCCTGTTCTGTTGTAAGTTCAAGAATTTCCACGTTCTCGGCAATCGGAGGGACGTAGACCGATGAGGCGGAACACCGGGTATGGGAGGAAGAATCATCCCATGGTGTCCCCTTGGCCCTCGGCATCGTAAGGCGGAAGCTCGACGTTTCACGAAGCGAAGTGAACAGCGTGGACGCTAGAGAAGAAAAGGTGAGCTCTACTGCTCCGCTTCGGCTTTTATATGATGGAGGCTGCGCAGTAGAGATGTGCAGTAGGTAGCGAACCGGAAGGACATCTCCGTTTGATTTTCTCTAGAATTGAACAGCATTGAGAAGGAGAATGCTATTAAAAAAGGTAATGGATATTTTCAAGGCAACTAGAAAATGAAATATACGTGCGTATAGATATAGTTGGTGGGAGAATTTATTTTTTAATTTATTTTTTAATTTCACAAATTTTTCACTCAAAATTTAATTTTTCACGTACCACATTTTTCACAAGCCTGACAAGACGAGTATAATAAACTGACTGACTTAACATTTAATGTATCACGATTTTGTCGCAACATGAATTCTTATTACGATTCTCTTGTTGTCGATCATCAGATGAATCGCCTCTCTTTATAAACAACCTCCCACCGTTCACGTTACGTACCTCCTTCCGCTTTATCATCTATGGCCCGAAAAAAAAATAGTTTGGTTGCCGCAATCCATCATGCCATCCTGCCTTTTCCTCCCGACCCGCCCTCACCCATCTCAGATCTATTTTGTGATGCTATCATCTGTAGGGGGAGGGCAGAAAATCGGTATCAGAAATCGAACTATTTCGGTTTTAGGCCCGTTATGGCCTAACACAGTTTTACTGTACAGGAAACAGTGGCAAAAACAGAATTAAAAAAAAAATGCATACAACTGGGTCTCTCCTCAGAAACTTAACTTATAGTGTCCGCGGCCTATCTTCAGTTCGCCCCAGAACGACACAGATACTCAATTGTATGTTTTTGGTAGCAGAGTGCCTTGTTGCTATCCGAGATGGTTACAAAAACAATGGTGGCCGTCGATTAATGCCGCCCCCTCCAGGAAAACTAGCCGCTCATAAAATACCTACAGGACTCGAGATAAACCGCGCAGACAATAAAGGTACATGCATCCATGTTGGCTTTCCTGCATGACTCAGTTTTGCGACATTAGTTCAAACGTATGTAAATGTTGCCAACACATTCATTTTCTTGTTTTTTCTTTCGCGCGAGATGGTTTTGCGACGTTGCAAACGCTAGCATAACGGGTTGCACGATATACCGGAAAGATTTATGTCCCTTTAACAAAGAAAGTATGTGTATGCTGCTGACTAGTGCAAATATAAAGTAATGATGAAACATTTTCCTATCTACAAGTTGTTCGGAGCAACCCTAGTTAGGACACGTTTATGCAGCCACTCGCTTTTGCATTCTCGCAGCTAGAAGCTAGAAATCACCTCAAATTCCAACATGGCGGCGGTTTTATGTCTGCCACCTCGCAACGAAAACAGCAAATAACGTTGAGTTCAGAAGCGTTTGGGAAAATTGTTTCGTCACTAGAAATTCTTTATATTATTTGCACGGATTATAAGACTGCAAGTATTTACTCAAACGATGTCGGATTTAGCTAATCTATTTAGCGTTGTTACCATGGCAATGTCACCTTTGCCATCGCGATTGAGTTCTAGCAGCGAGAATGCAAAGGCGAGTCGCTGCATAAACGCGCCCTTATTTCGATGTGACAGCTAGCTGCCAACGTTTTTTTTTTCCTCCAGTTTTAGGCCTAACATGTTAAAACAAAATTCAGGTAAATTCTAGGCACAAGTCCGCACTAGCCTAAATAATAAATCAAGATTTGTAACGTTTGGTTTGGCTGGCACAATCATTTGGCTTTGTGCAGGGAGCGTGAAACCCCATTGCTGACGCACTAAAGCCCATCCCAGACCGTCGACAGACGTTTTAAGCCCTGCGAATTCAACTCATTCATGTGGGCCAGGAATTCAAAATGGCACAGGGGCTTGAACGGCCAACACGGCGTCGCAAAATGGCCGAAAAAAAAGTTTACGCCTACTAAAGTGAAAGGTCCAACCGAAATGCGTGAATGAAGTGGCAGACTACTTTTTATTGCGCTCCAACACACTACGAGTAAACCGTGCTTGGAAAGTAGTACAAAAGCCTCATGAACCGGTATTTTCCACCTAGCCGTCATAAACTACTACGCCGCCAATTCAGAAAGCAGGTTTCGCGGCAGTGAGGACGTACGGCGGTTTACTACGAAATAAAACACCTTTTGTACGCGTATATACTCACCACAAATGAATGAAGGAGGGGGAAAAAAATTAAATTCACGGCGAACTACTCATTCGTTAAAGGAAAGTAACGTCACCATGAATGAATTACGGGTGTGTGAATGAAACGGCGATTACAGTAGTGATCCCATTACTCCACAGTTACTTTACAGCAGAGCTAGAAAATCGTAAGTCCCCCTAACATAAAACTTAGGAAATTTGAGGAAAAGTGGATAAGAACATGGAAATCTGGCAAGCGTATAATATTCGGCGTATAATATTGAAACGATATTGTTTTAATCAATTTCTAGTAGAAAAATTACGATCTAAAATACTTTAAGGTCAAAAAATATGAAATAACAGTTTTACGGGGTTGAGCCGTGCTTTACCATAGCTGTTAACAGGCGATTTACGGTAAAAAAAATTATTTGGAAGTTCGTTATATATACGAGTCGGGTCTTATACTCCTATTGACGACATAAAAATAGCTATTGCGCTCCGGAGTTAGGGCGCGTTTATGCAAAGAGGCTTTCTCGCTCGCCGTGCGCTATTCGCTAGTCAGCCGTGATTTATTTACAATTAGTTTCCCTCTTCTAGTAAATGAATGCGACGATAGATAACAAATTAAATGTATCATACATAATCAACAACACGGATGAAGAACAAAGTGCAACAGTAATTTTAAACATTACTACAACGTTGTTGTCATTTCACGCTATTTCCAAAATTTGCTATTCTCGCTCAAATAAAAGCTTCTAGCAGTGATCATACAACGGTAGAATAAATAGCTGCTCGCAGCGAGAATTCAAAATCCAACATGGCGCCTATTTCGGAGTCATCGAATCGAAGACAAACCATCGAATGCCGGCATTCAGCAATCAATCCGTCGTCTTGTACTGCGGTAAAAATTATTTTCTTGTTGACATAAATCGACGCTCTCACGTTGCACGTATCATACGTCGTGTCGCGAGGCACAAGGAGTAGGTCTGCGTCCGTGTTGTTGCCAAGGTTACTACGGTCGAAAGCCACTTCTCCGGTAAAGGCGAGAAGCAGCCAGCAGATTTAGTATTAACCAAGTAAAAGCTATAGTGTCCGCGGCCTATCTTGAGTTCTCCGCAAAATGAACACAGATAATCGATTGTACGTTTTCAGTGGCAGAGTGCCTTGTTGATATCCAAGATGGTTACAAAAACAATGGCGGCCATCGATTAAAGCCACCCCATCCAGGAAGACGTAGCCGCTCACAAAATACTTGCAGGACTCAAGATACACCGCGCACACAACAGTGGGCTAGACAATTGTTCTTGTGTAAACCCGCCCTTACAAAACCAGAGGGATCAAACCAATCAATCAATCCATGAGCCAATATTATAAACCGGCGATCGAACGGTCTAATAGTGGAGACGAACTGTGCATACAGCAGTATGCAAAGTGTAAATACGAACTGCATATATTCAGGTGTATTCAACTTACCTTGCTGGAATTCTGCCCAGCCCCTCCAGGATTCTCCGCACATCAAACAAAAGTTCAAAGCTCTTCGTAACTCGTAAGCAATTAAAAATTATTTTACTGCCTACTAACACGTTAAATTTCATACCGTACGCCTTAAACGTTTACGCATTACTTAATTGCAAATAACTTGCAATGAAACAACGTAGTTTCAACCGACGTTAGCGAGCAGGAAATACGTCACTTCCGAATACTTCCATCGATTGCACGTTATGTTTTTTTTAAATTCTAAACCCACAAAGATTAAGAATGATATGAATGTGCGACAATGCATGTAAGTAGATGTTAGCCATACGCACAAGCGAGCACGGATGGCTTTTTCGGGAATATAAGGGCTCTGTGATGCCTCGTGCTCATGTCGATTGTGGCATACGAAAGATCTGGGAGTTTAGCATTAGAATTGCCTAAGTAGTAAAATTGTCTCTTTTGCCTTCTGCAGGGAATCCATGGATGAATTAAAAAAATTTTTATACTTTTATTTTGCTTCAATTTTACTTATATAGGCCAAGCATCCCACTGTAGGCTTAAGCCAACGGGTTTTTTTTTAATTTTTTAATTAGGCTACTTAAATTAAAATGGGTATTTCAGCCTCAAAATTTGTTTATATCGCCATAATTTGAAAAATGTTTACCGGAATAAAAAATTGTTGCACGTGTCACCTCTAATGGAGAGTTAACAAAGGTGAGAAAAAAATCACCCTTATTCGCAAGCACATTAAGCTCAAAAACAAAGTCATTTCCAATGCGCACATTACTCGCCTTATTTGCAGGCTTTTCATAGTGTTTGCAAAGAACAACGGAATATGCATTCAATTGAATGCCGCCATGTTGGGGCGATTGAAGCCACTCTGAAGTGTTAACGCTAGGCCTCATGGCCACGAAGCAAAGAAAGTTCAAAATTTTTTCTTGTTCCGTAATATCATTTACGAAACAATATAATAAGGCCCGAAGTTCACTAACTAGCAGGGGACACATTCGTCCAAGCACAATTACAGTTTTTGGACGGGCACTCAGTTCCACCACTGCACGCCACCGTTTGCAACTCGGGCATAATTCGCATCGACAAGATCCCGTTAAAAACAGGCCTTTGACCTTTTTTCCTGATTTCCATCCGTTCAAAACTAACAACATCTCTGGTTGGTTAAAACAACAGCAGGTACTCAGCCAGCTGGGCCGGCCAGTCAGAAAGATTACGCAGGTTGTCTGGCGTGCGTCCGTCCGTCCGTCAGTCCGCCCACCTTGCTAGTCCATTTCCCCCTCACAGCTGATCAGCCCCAGGCCAGAAGAGGGTGGCCCCCGCCAGTCCCGCCCAAAGGAGCTTTTGTTTGCACGCCCAAGACAAGTGAAAGTAGTCTAATTTCGTAACCATTGTAGTCAGGTGTTTACACCCAGTGTGGTTCCCCAACCAAAATGAAAAGCTTGACTCACGTCCTTGACAAAGCAATTCACCTCAACATTTTGTCTCTATTTGCGTTTTCCTAGACGGGCAGCCTTTTCTCGTTACCCGGGGTTCGTACATAACAAACGGAAACCATTTTCAAGGATTTTTCAAGGCTAGCATACGACCAATTTCCAGGCACTTTGCACAAAAACAAAGCAGATTAACAGAACTGTTTTTGCCACAGGGGCCAATCCTTTCGCCGAAACGAATTTGACAAAATTTTACGTACTCGAAATTTAATACCTTATTTCTATGTAATGACATTTGACAAGCGCGACAAATGAGACAAGTGATATTTAACAGAGACAAGTGTTAGAATAAGACCAACATATTTCTTAGCGTTTTGAAAACTGGCAGTAGAGACGGGAAAACGTGTACTTTAAATATTGTTTAGAATGATTAAGGACGGGAAAGCCAAAGGCTCACAAGAAATAACTAAATACAGATGCAAACCTATTTACGTTGCCTTTTGGACTTATATGTCAGACTGCCTGAGCGGGGAATCGAACCCAGGACCTTTGAAATCAGGCCGTGTCAGTCTGGCTCAGCGGTAGAACCTCAGCCTTTGATTTCAAAGGTCCTGGGTTCGATTCCCCGCTCAGGCAGTCTGACATATAAGTCCAAAAGGCAACGTAAATAGGTTTGCATCTGTATTTAGTTGTTTAGAATGCTTGGTGTTGTTTAGATATTGTTTAGGATGCTTATGTCAACCAAGTTATCCCAGAGTTCTCTCTTAAGAATAGTTGGTTATACACCGTATAGAGTAGCGTCAAGTGACGCCATATTGGCTTAAAAACTATTTAAAAATACTTTAATACATAATAAAAATGTGCCACGCAAATCTGCGTAACATTAAAATTACATTTTGAAAACCGCCACTAGATGGCAACAGATGTCGCGACTCTCCGTACAAAAATTCACCGATGCGATTTGCCAATTATTCTCGAACAGACCTCAAGAAATGGGACAGTCGTGGCGTCCATTTTGTCTACCCCCTCTAATTCGTTGTAGGTCGGGCCAGTTAGTTTAGCGACCATGGTATTACAATCCCAATTAAACTGCTTACCTTCTACTCCAGCGCCCGATCAGGCCGTTTCTCCCCACAAACTCCAAGTTCAGGAGTTTGGTGCGGACTATTGATATTATGGTGGTGGAGATAATGGTGGAGCCTGAAAAAATACAAAACAAGTGGAAAGTTATAGGTTTGCATCACCAAGGAACAGGAGAAAAGGAGACATAGACATCATAAGGACGATTTACACGTTCATTACCAAAGGAAGCAAAACTTCAGGAGGTTCATGCATTACCAGGGCTTTTGAAACTCTTGTCTGCAGGGTTCGTGCACAAGAGTCGAACCATTTACAAGGACAACTCTAAGCCAATTTCAAGGCCGTTTTACACGCCAAATTGTTAAAAATTACCAATTACCTTAAAATAAATTCATTCTTTTTGCTACCCTATACTCTATAATTGAATAAACATCCATTTAAAAGTTGTTTATTTTGGCCCCCATCACGGGACAAGTCGCCTACGTGCGTATAGGCACGTCGTATCGTTAACAGAAGATAACCTTAGTAGGCTTACAAACTATTATTTTTTTTAAATTTATTTATGAATTTAAGCATAAATTGACTTCATTTCAATAAAACATAGTACGCTAACAAAATTCAAGGCCACTTCAAGGCTCTTGCCAAAAAAAAATAAATTCCAATTTCAAGGCTTGAATTTTCGGTTTTGCGAGTTAGGGTTTTTCAAGGAATTCAGTACGAACCCTGTGTGCATCTCTGCAATTTGTTGATTAAAAGCAATCTCTCAAGATTAAGATTCCGTGCCCAGATTCCGTGCCCAGCTTTTGTTTTTCCCCCGAGATTTCCAAGCTTTTGGTGAAAAATCTGAGAATTACCCGAGTTTTCCGTGAGCTTCAAACATGGTTGAAATTTCAACCTGGCCTTTCCCAAAACGTCTTGTAAACATACGTAAGCTGTTTTTAAGTTTGACGAACTGTATTAATCACTTGTAGATAGATACTTTCAACGTAGATTTTTCACGCAATCTCCGACTGTGGCTCGCATTGCAAATTATATCGTAACCGACAGTCCAACACTGAACTCCAAATAATACTTTATCACTCATGGTTCCCACCAACCTGGAAAACATGAAATTCTTGGAAAACTCAGGGAATTTCAACCATGTTTGAAACTCACGTAAAACACAGGGAATTGTCCGATTTTTCACATTAAGTCTGAAAAACTCCTGTTAACAAACAAAAGCTAGGCATGAAAGCTGGTCTTGTCAGAGAGATAGCTCTTATTAACAAATTGCACAGATGCAAAACCTTCAGAAAACATTAAAACACAGCCACGTTTATCACAGGCCTGGTGAATTAAACACATAACGTTAACACGCTGTGTTAAAAAATGTTATCCTTATATTTCTGCATTGACACATAAACGTTCTTTAAATTGGGCTCATTATTTTTTTAACAAATTAAAGTGGTAAAATGTTTTTAAAAAATTCTTTCCTAAAATTGTGGCGAATAGCCTGGAAATTGGTCTCAACTATACTCTCCAAAACCTAGAAAACTCAGGGAAATTTATTTCAGTATTTTGGTTGGCGGGTACCCTGTCATTGCAGTACAAAATATATATAGCCCTTTAGCTGCCTTTTAAAGATAAACACCAAAATGTAACGTCGTGTTACTCCGGTGAAGTCCGAGAGGCTCACGAAAACAATTCAATTTTGACATTTTGGGAAAGGAACAAAATTACAAAATTGCCTGGTAGGAATTGCTACCCAGTACTTTGAAACAATCGGAAGGGAATAGGGGAAGCTAAGCAAAGCAAAATTAACATCAATAGAAAGATAAATTTCGCTAAATATTTCCTGTCTCACCATCCTCTCTTAAAACGTGATGCCCAAACAACGTGGAAAATATACTATATCAAACCACCCACTCGAAAACGATTTGTCGCAACCAATATGATATCAGGAATATTATGAAATGTCAGCACAGACCCCGCGTCACGTGCGACAATATACCACTTCCGTCAACACTGCTGACATTTTGTGACCCGTGCACGCGCTTCAAGGATATGCGTGATGCAGGGGCAGGTGTATACAACAAGTGACCAAAATTGAATCCCGCCATCTTGGGAGGAAAAAAAAAGAAGCTGTTTTGGTTTCCCAATATCGATATTCCAAGATTTTACCTAAACTGAGAAAATTTCGAACATAGGCTACTTACTTTTCCTCCAAAAATAAAAAAAAATTCACGAATCTAATTAGCACTCGCATGTGACGACGAGTGGATATTAAAATGAGCTCGCCAATAATTGTATTTTACTTGCCACGTGATAAAAGTTATAGCAATTTTTGGTTTAATTTTCGGCGTATACATTTATATTATTTTAAGTATAAGGTTTTTAGTAATAATGAACACAACTGTACTATAAAATGAACTGATTACGGACCAGTCCTGAAATGTGCTGAAAACAATGCCTAAATCCTGAAAAACGAAAACTTGAATATCAGATTTTGGCAATAACAAAATAAAGTCGCCACATGCCAAATTTTCCAAAATCTGGCGAGTGTTGACCAACATTGGTAAATGTTGCCTCCAAAGCGTCCATCATTGCTACATACAGCTCAGTCAATCCCTTTCCAGTATTATATTGGTGGACACCATCTTTGGGAAATTAGCGTTAACGCCATCAACACATTTCCGTCTATAGGGCATTGACACGTTGTATTATTGTATATAACTCTATGCTGGAGCCAGTAACTGGGATGCAAGGGTCACTGAAGGGGGAAAAGAAGGGCTGATTACTGAAGACAATGCTGTTAAGAGTGGATTTCTTAGGCCTACAATACGCGATTTTTGTCAATTTTGTTGGCAGTTGCTAAAATTTTTAAGCAAGTGGAATTTTTATTTTCCAATTACAACCTAGCAGCATAAGGGATTGGAAACAACAACGGTTTTTTTAAGCCTATGAAATTCGCTCTCAAAGCACTGCCTAGACTAGAAATGCCGTTGTTTAACCCTCCATTTTAATCTAGTGCCCTTGCAGCAGCCAATAAGACGTCACATGACGCTGCTATATACCTGTGGTTATGCATGATTCACTGCTTCTTTTCTCTACTTTACACCATTTCATTCTTTCTACACAAAGGAGATCATCTGCTGTGTCAAATTTTTGTTTCAAACCCTGCTTGATTACCACCGAAACTGTTAGACGGACACTTCCGGTATCATATGTGGCACCTTTTCAGAAAATTATGGAGCACCTTGCTGTCATCCCAGAAGGCAAAAGACGCATACAAACAGCAAAGCGTGTTAACCGAAGTTACCTAACACCAGTTTAAACAACTTGAGTATTTTTCCGATATTCTATTTTCGCCATTTTAGATCAAATGTTTTGTTCTTTTTAAGAAAAAAATTATACGCTTACAAGTTAAATCAGTTAACACCTTTGCTACCAACGGCATCAAGCGACAAGAAATGGTACTAAAATTGGTAAATCTCAAATTCCTTCTTTTTATTAGTGGCGCACCCGGAGGCGGGCAAAAGGGGGCATTTGCCCCCCCCCCCCTCCCCCCACGAAATTAATAGTAAATCTGAGCAATTGCGAGCGCTTCGGTTTTGTTCTAACTGACATGAGAAGGTCCCTTTTATTCGCGTCAAGAAGGATAAGTTGACTTATATTACATTTCTCTCAACAACCCCAAATTCGTTCTCCGAGCCAGTGCTTCCTCTCACCCCTCCCCCCCACCACCACCTCGCCTTCCAAAGTGTGAAAAATAATTTGCATTGAAGCTAAACAAAGAAGTACAGAATTTGCTGGCATCAAGAAAATTTCTAAACTTAAGCTTTTTTTTTTTTGCTTCCTCCACACCAAACTTTTTGGATGCGCCACTGCCTTTTATTGTATATGGCAGTGACACAACGTTGTATTATTGTGTATAACTCTATGCTGGAGCCAGTAACTGGGATAGCTGCAAGGGTCACTGGAGGGGGAAAAGAAGGGCGTCTTACTGAAGACAATGCTGTTAAGAGTGAATTTCTTAGACCTACAATGCGCGATTTTTGTCGATTTGTTGGCAATTGCTGACATTTTTAAGCAAGTGGAATCGTTATTTTCCGATTACAACCTCGCAGCGTAAGGGATTGGAGAAAAAAACGTTTTTTTAAGCCTATGAAAACCGGTCTCAAGGCACTGCCTTGACTAGAAGTGCCGCTGTTTAACCCTCCATTTTAATCTATAGTGCCCCTTGCAGCTATCACTCTTGTAGCCAATATGACGTCACATGACGCTGCTCTATACAACACTCGATGCACGGATTTTAAATATTTTTTTTTTCATTTAAGAGTTAAAAAAAACTCATTACTGTAATCAACAAGTTCAAATCAACTAATCTGCCCTATAACTTGCTCGGTTTTTTTTTTGCCGCATCACTTAAAAAAAAAATGACTCTTTTAAAAGTGCATGGCAGGGTCAGTGTTTTCCATGCAGTTTACTCTCCCACCCGTCAGATCTAATCTGGATCTCGTAATTTTCTCTTTTACAGCTCATCACTTCCGGTTTCTTATCGCATTCTATTTCTGTGTTGAGGAGGGGCAGGTTTTTAGCTCCAGGCTAAAAATATCCTCTTTTTAAAAGAAATCCAATTGGAGCTGCCATTTCTAAACATCAATAAAATCAAAGTATTAATCATAGCCAACCACGTTTTCCCCGTTTTCAGAATAACTTTTCCGTTAGCGATTCCGTTTACTTCATCGATTTATTCCGTTTCTGTTTTTCTAGGAATCTGCATCAACCAATGAAAGTGAAGCTTTCTTTTTTTCACGGGCAAGGCTAAAAGGTGGATGACTCAACCCGCACAGCGGCTGCCAAGTTTGACACGTCACAGACAGACCAAGGCTTTGACCTATATATAACAGTAGTCACGTACAGAGAGAGCGACGCAAAATCATTTCATGTGTTCATTTCGATAGTGTCATCTTTAGCACTCTTTTAACACCAAAAGTTATTGCCGATAAAATCTGGGCAAATTTCACGCATTGGCGAAATACAAACCGTGTAATACTAACGCAGGGTTTACGCTGCCGTTAGCCAAATCGCCAACATGCTATAATTTCTGCAATTTGGCTTACAAATCAAGAGATGAATAATTTGATATAGGCCTGCACAAATTTGATCAAGTAGACAAAAAAAAAGTCTGCGGGGGAAAGTCCATGAAAAAAGCAGTAGAAAAAAATGTCTCCTGGTAAAAAAAAAAAAAAAAGGGCTAATAAAAGTAAAGGACAAATAATCCCGAGGGTAAAAGGTCTGGGGAAGAGAAGAAAAATTATTTCATTATTTTTGTTGTTGTTTTGTTATGATGATGATGTTTTTTTTTTCAATAACAATAGCGCATCACAATTAGGTACATTGCATAACAGGACAGTAATAAAACGTTTTATTATTGTATATAACTCTATGCTGGAGCCAGTAACTGGGATAGCTGCAAGGGTCACTGGAGGGGGAACAGAAGGGTGTCTTACTGAAGACAATGCTGTTAAGAGTGGATTTCTTAGGCCTATAATACGCGATTTTTGTCGAATTGTTGGCAGTTGCTGACATTTTTAAGCAAGTGGAATCTTTATTTTCCAATTACAACCTAGCAGCATAAGGGATTGGAGAAAACAACGTTTTTTTAAGCCTATGAAATCCGTTCTCAAAGCACTGCCTTGACTAGAAGTGCCGTTGTTTAACCCTCCATTTTAATCTAGTGCCCCTTGCAGCTATCTCTCTTGTGGCCAATATGACGTCACATGACGCTGCTCTATTGTGTATGCCAAGGCTGACAACCATCAGTAATCTACATATAAAACATTCATTTAACTAATACAGAAGCCTAAGTTAGTCTAGATAATACTGATAAATTTGGGGGGGGGGGGGGGTTGAAAATCCAAAAAAAAAAACCAAAAAAAAAAACCATCCATACCGTAACGAGACCGAGCAAAAGAAAAGAGACCCACTCGGCGAATTGCTATACTAAAAAAAATGGATCCACCTTACGATAAGGGATTCTTAAAAGGCTTGGTTTTGTCCTGTCAAGGCAGCCGAGTCAGATACTAGTTTAAGTATCAGCACCGACAAAATTTTTATTTAATATTCTCGCCACAATAGTTAATTACGTTAGTGGTCAACAGAAACCGGTTTTTTTTTTTTTTAGTGTCGGTCAAAACGGAAGCCATTGCCGAAACCAGCAATTCGGGTTCAGCCGAAATCAAATGATGAGCTACGACCGAAACCGAACCCAATTACGCAGTGCGAGCCAAAAAACGAACCCTAACCAAGCCCGATTATTAAATTAGCTACCTTAATAAAAGATAAAAAGCAAGGGTAAATCATAAAATTATATATGCTACAGACTATATGTGAAGTGAACAAGGCCTGCTGAGAATGAAGCTGAAGCCGACTCTGAAAAGGACTACCGAAACTGCTTTTTTCAGTTTCGCCCAAAACGGAAACTACTGCCAAAACCAAAACCGAAACCAATAAGAGTCAGTTCCGGTGTGCCAAAACCAAAATCTAAATTTGGTCGACCTCTAAATTATGTAAGCCGTTTAAAAATTCATAAGAGCATCCTGAACCATCCATCAGAGTTCACTAATCCTCGTTCTTATGGCAATTTGTACTCTTGTTAACGACGACGTTCTTAATGGGGGGGGGGGGGCTTGATGGAGAGAGATCAGATTACAAAAATACATGTCGGTCAATGCCTAATGACGTAAATGTAAGTCTTACCCTACGTTTTCGCGGCGTGGATTTCGTTTCTCATTCAATTTGAAGTATTTTATGCAAAGGTCTCCCAGGCCCCAAATGTTCATTTCGTATATATACCATCATTGTCAAACCCGAGCTTACGAAGTCCATTTCAGATTTTCATGAGCTGTCTGTCTGTCGGTCGGTCGGTCCCGTTCTGCATCTGTCAAACTCTTTCGGCCATTCTAATCACTGATTTATCTCTTAAACGAGCCAACCAAAAGACAGGATGAAGCCTGTCCAGGTCGATAGCAGTGAGTGACAGACAAGTCGACAGTGATGCAAATTACCCTGTACAGATAAATGCAATCACTCGGGCCATGCAGAGTTCAAGCTCAAATGCATGCACGCCAAGCGAGATGCGAGCAGTGCTTTGGCTATGGACACTGACCACGACTCTGCCGCCAACAGTAAATTCAAGTCTTTTCATTTATTCTTTTTTCTTTTTTTCTTTTTTCAAGACCAAAGGGTTGGAAGACGATTGGCTAGCTGCTCTTTCTCATCTCCATAACAGGATATCGGCAATAATCGTAATAACTGCGAATTGGGGTCTGTAACTTTTATTATCTCTAAGAATACTGCAATAAAAATTTGTTGGACTGGTTCATTCCAGCAGTCACATTTGATAAATCGAATCAACTGCCGACTAACGGAAGAAGTCAATCGTAATAATACAACGTTCTGCAGGCACAGCCATTAATAAACGTTGATGCGGTCGTGTCTGCAACTGCGATCTACTAGGTACGTGAAAAACTAGCCCAATCTCAAACGACCCACATTGTAAAAAAAAAAATAATAATAAATCTATATAACTAGATCATAATAGTTGTTTGAGTGTGTGTCGCCAGATCACAGAGATTCCCACTGCTAATTATCGAAGTTGTATGCTGCTAACTATTGAATTGTCCATATATAAGTAATGATTCGAACGCGCTTTTCAACAAGGGGGGGGGGGGGCTGCCCTACTAATAATAATAATAATATGTGTAACTTGGTATACCGATGTTAGTTAAAAATACACACCGAGTAGCCATCAAGTGTACGTGAAAGACGAAATCACAAAGTTTCGTGAAGGTTTTAAAACATGTCAAACAAGAGCAGAGCAGACGGGTCGTGGTTCTAAACCTCACATGTCTTATGGTGGAGATATCCAGTTGAGGGTTAACGTTAACCTTTTGGCTAAACTAGGTAATAAGGAAATTTGGGGATATCCGTCACGAAATAAGTTGAGGGCTAAGCAATATTTAGCCTGAAGATCGAGGACTAACTTAGCACTGAGCAGTTAACCCCGAGCTGTAAAAAGCGGTGATATCCATCTAGTATTAGCGTTATTCCTGAGTTTTCACAACACATTAACAGGGCTAATTTAGCCAGAAGGTCGAGGTAGGTCTAAAGCGTAAAGAGCTAACAAAACCCCAACTTAGTCCAATATGGATATCACCAACATTTTTCTCCATTCCACTAACTCCCAGGTCGAGGGTTAGTTAGATCCAGGGCTAAGCTAATCCGGGGCTAGTTTAGACCTCAACTGGATATCCCCACCATTAGGGATGTAAGGGCCCACACTAAATTAAAAATAATAAAAATAAAATAAAAAGTCGGCACAATTCAAAAGAATGTGCCAACAGTCAGCTCCTATAACTCACCCGCAGGTCAAATGATAAGAGGAGATCGGCTAATGCTTTAAATAGTGGATTCTTGCATTGGGTATTTTTAACTTTTAATTATTTTTAATTAATTTTAATTTTTAATTTTAATATGGGACCTTACATCCTTAAGACCTGTACGATTTAGAACAATGACCCCATCTGCTCTGCTGTTGTTTTATCAATTCTATTGTTTGACATGTTTTAAACCTTTCACTTGAAAACTGTTCCGAACTAGGAACCGAAACGTCGTGATTTCGTCTTTCACCTTCACTTGATGGCTACTCTGTTTATATTCTTAATTATTCAAGAGCTTTTTTTTAACTTTCTGCTTTTTCCGATGTTACTTTAGACCAACGAGCCCGAGAACTTAACCCTTCACCACCTGAAAGGAACATCTTCCAACAAAAACGAAGTGCCAAAACGCACCGCAAGCTTTGTGAGGGGTAGTCCAAGCAAAACGAGCAAGCACAGCCAGTGGCTACCGTCGTTTTCTCCAAACCAACAGAATGCAGTTCGAATCCTACAAATGACCAAAAGTAACACTCACGCATATAAAAAAAAATAACAAAAAATAAAGAACAGTCTGAAAGTTAGTTCAGACATTAAAGGTTTAAAGCGACACTGAAATATCAGTCGGTGTTGCTGACCAATCATCAAAACAAATGCACGTGTATCAAAGACGACTACTTTGAGACAAGTCATACTATTATGAAAGAAGAAACACGCCTGCCACCAACAGGAAATTTCGTCAGTTCACCAAGAACTGTTGAAAGTTCCCTCTTTCAAATTTTCGGTGAAGTTGCAGGGTCGTTCACCTTCTTCAGAAAAACACGAAGCACAACAATGCTTGTGCTTCGCGTTTTTCCGGTGAAGGTTAACGGCCATGGAACTTCACCGACCGACAATTTAAAAGAGGGAATTTTCAAGAGTTCTCGGCGAACTGGCGAAATTTCCTGTTGGTGGTACGTGTGTTTCTTCTACTTTTGTGATGTTTAAAATTAGCCCCTGTAACCAGCGGTTGCCGATCCTTCGATAGTCCTCCTATCCTAGAAACGGACTATATGTGATGGTTAGAGGGTAACTATAGCTGAACATTGCTGATCCGCAGCTTTACTCACTGTCGAATGCAATAAATCATAACTCACAATATTTTTGTCCGCAATCTGTACGAAGTGCCCATTTCAGAATTGAAAATGTTAGGTGGTAATCTGTACGGGTGCTACTGAAACCCTTACTGCATCCCCCTGCTGTTAGGTTTAGGGCCGCGCACTGGGCTGCCAAAAAACACGACAACATGCCGCACCGTCACATCGTCGTGTTTTTGGGTCGCGGCGACCACTGGCCGCACGACCTGGTGCCCAGTGCGCGGGGGCTCTTAGTGAATTACTCGAGTTGTCAATACAGATTGCGCATCTGCAAAGCATAGAAATGGTGAACCTTATTACTTTTCCACAACTTTAATTAGTTTAGAAATAAAATTAGTGGTGGCATTTTTTTTTTTAGCATTTCATATCCTCAATCGTTAAACAAAAGTGGAAATATCACAAATGTCATTTTTAGTGCACTGTAAAGGTGCAACTACGATGCACCATCGGTTTTTAAAAATCACCGATCGACAACATCAGGCAGCGTAAAACGCACAAAACCAGCAATCACAGTAATCAGCGCACGCTTTTCCACACTTTAACAACAAGTTATTTGCGTAATTTGAAGCCATATACGACTACACCAGCATCGACAGCCGACTGGAGACGCGAACTGCCCCCAACTTCTACTTCTGACCTTGTTGTCAATTACAAAACCAATGAATGGGGGTTGGGGGGCTTGGCAATTGATGCTATCCCAAAATGAACGATCGAAGCCTATTCTCAGAGGGGCGATTTGCTGAAGGTCGGGGAAAAACGGGAGAGAAAAAATAAAAATGAAGGGGAGGGAGGGGGGATAATCATGGTTGCTACAGGGCGCGCAAGACGGGAGGTGGAGGTAAATTTAATACCATCATCCCCAAACCGTCAAATGAAATCCCCCAGGCAATCCTCTCCCCCCCCCCCCCCCCCGGCTCTTCATTCACCTCGTTCCCCTTCCGATATAACCCTCGTCACCCCATCAGCTACGAGGCTACGTCACAAGGGGAGAACGTGACGTCATGGCATTGATAATAACGCAGTGGACAAAAGAATCGCCCTATTTGTCTCCAAGCGGGAGAATGTAAATAGGTTTACATACAATCGGCAGCTGCAGGTGTCCCTCCGAAATCCCATTGTATGAAGGGGGAAGGGGGCCGGAGGGGGGGGGGGGGGGAGGGGCGTGTCAATTGCAAGCTTCCTCCAACAGGTCATTAATAATGGTGAAACATCCACGCACGTGCAAGGTGATGAGCGGTTGCTCTCTATTTTAGAACAGGGTAGCGTATGCCACGCAAAAAATCAGTGGTATGTATAGAGCAGTGACATTTGCCGCCATATTGGCACCAGTATGGGTTTTGGAGAGCATAACTACAAGGTACACTAAATAAAAATGAAGGGAAAAACAACGGAAGAGCGGATTTCTTAGGCTTAAAATAACGTTGTTTTCTCCAACAACAAAACTCGTCTTTTTAGGTCTAAGAAATCACTCTTAACAGCATCGGCTTCAGTATGACGCCCTTCTGTTTCTCTTTGCAGTGCCCCTTGCAGCTAACCCATTAAGGCTCCAGCATAGAGTTATACACAATAATACTACGTCGTGTCACTGCTCTATTCCCATGAATACGGATGCAAACCTATTTACGTTGCCTTTTGGACTTATATGTCAGACTGCCTCAGCGGGGAATCGAAGCCGTGTCAGTATGGCTCAGCGGTAGGACCTTGGCCTTTGATTTCAAAGGTCCCGGGTTCGATTCCCCGCTGAGGCAGTCTGACATATAAGTCCAAAAGGCAACGTAAATAGGTTTGCATCCGTATTTATTAAACCAATCTCGAGCCCATTGGCTTTCCGTCCCGTATTATCTATTCCCATGCTGGGATTACCTCCTAGAACACCCGCCGAAATCGCCATCAGGCAAGACACAACAAATAAATAAAGAATGATTAACAAAACTGCCAAAAATTAGCTTGATAATATTCAACAAATATGCACTCGGGATGCCAGAAATAGGCTCTAAAATAGCGTAAAAAGCTGCAGATTTCCCTGCTTGAGGAGCTTACAACACTACCCCAGACCTCCGAACTGTGTCGGGTTCCTCCAAAATTAATTTTTCGTGCTGCGATGTGGCAAAAAATGCGAGGGGGGCTCGATTTTACGCTCTGGTTGCAACTTAATTTATTCATTCCGTTATTCTTCAGTTGAAAACGGAATGAATAAAGGAAGTTGAATAAAATAAAACTGACGGGGGGAAACAGCCCAAAACCGAAATGCTAATTACTGACTGAATTGCGCTAAGAATCTGAATAAATTAGCGGATTTTGTTCTAAAAATATTTCTTGAATTGGCGAGAAAGTGGCTTTCATTAAGGGTAGAGTTGATTCACTTGGAAAATGGAAATTGCTTGGAACATTTTTGTAGCAGCAAGAATTTATAGGGTTTGGGAGGAGAATTTGTAACTTGAGACCCCTTCTGAAACGTCTTAGATCCATTCCAATTAGTTCCGTCTAAGTGTATAGAGGGCGCCACTAGTTTTATGTGAAAATGTTTACTCAGTTTTCAGCTTAAATTAAACTAAACTAAACGAAACTAGCTTTTACTTAATTATTATTTAGTTTAGCTTAGTTGTAATTAAGTCTGCCTTAGATTCGGGCTGAAAAATGAGCAAAAATTACCGGATGAAACGTGTGGCGCCCTCTGAAAATTCTGACGGAAGTAACTGAAATGAATCTAAGACCTTTCAATAGGGGCTTTTCAGAGTTACAAATTCTCCTCCCCAACCCTATAAATTCTTGATAGCAGTAACAGGGCTGAGCGGTGACATAGCTCAGCCTGAAAGAGTTTAGCTATAGTCGGTGGCTGAAAAGAGGAACTTGGCCAAATCCCAGCTAGTATGATCAGTGTAGTGAGAGACTGTCACCCTTCAGCAGCTAGGGAGTCTATTCTCGACGTTATATCGCCCCAACCCCACTGTTATGATTGGCCGTTTCCCAGTTAGAATTACCGTGCATGCCCTATTATTAAGGCCGTATTGGGAGGACCATTTAGGCCCCGGAAATGGTTAACGTAGGCCCTTCCCATTTCGTAGAAATCAGTCATCATGAAATAATTTCAATGTATACGCCCCACGGGGGGGGCTCCCATTTTCCCGTACGGCCAGTACGCCGCCGTCTATAATTTTCAAGACTTATTTAATTTTCAAGATTAACAATTTGTACGCCATTTCAAGGAGGCCTGACACCTGGGCGTTCTTCAAAATACGGAGTTTATGAGTTTCCACAAATTCACGCACGCAATTTCCGGTCGAGGTCCGCAGAAGTCACCAACAGCACCGGGATGCCTAAATTAGTACTCATATCCTAATGCGGAAAATCCCATAAACCACCATTACGCCCGAAAGAATAAATCTCATTTTGAAAAGGCAAGATATACGAACATCGTACTTGGGAAGGAAGCAGGCAGACCCACCCATTCAACTACATACGAGAGGGAAAAAAAAAAGGATTCAGAAGAAGAAATAAAGCGAAGCCCAGCTTAACGCCTCTTCAATTTTCCCTGAATTTAAGTAACTCTTTTCATATCTTCATCATACGGTTTCAACTTCTTCTTCCCTGACCTCGTTCCTAGCGCGATCCAGCGTTCATGGCGCACCGTGATATCTCTATTTCGCCACTACAAAGACGCAGGCAATAAAATTTTTATTACCGAGCGTTTTCAATTGCTTCCATATTGAATATCCATGACCGCCCACCACCAACCAATGACGACCGTACAAAATATATATTGGATTCAGCAGATCCACATTTTTATACCGTCTTTTTTGTCCCTCTCGACGGGAAGACATCTTTTTTTTTTTTTGTTGTTGCTTCCCAACCCTTTCAGCTCAATACATCGAGATAACATCGGCTGTACATACAGCAAAGAGGATTATTTATCAGCGCAGAAATCTGATCACTGATGTGTAGTAAACATGGAATGTGCATAAACTTTTATTTACGCCTACGCCTATAAAAGTAAAGGAAGAGATTTAAGACTTTAAAAAAAACCACAATCCGTTTGGCTTTTTCCACATCCACTATAATAATGGTTATGTCGACTGACGTAATTTTCTTCCCCGGAAAGTCGGAAGGAGTATTTTTTCCCACTACTTTTTTTTTTTTTTAATGCTAACAGCAGTTCTGATTGCCAACACACTCGGAGTTTCATTCTTTGTGTAATCCGGCAGTGAGTTTCCAGCAATTCCGATTGGGGAGGCTTTACGGCGTTTATCGATCCTGCCCGAAACACACAACCTCCCTCTCTCTCTCTCGCGCGCGCGCGCGCTTACACTTGGTCGCGCACAATCCGAGTTTCATTCTTCGTGTATTCCGGCAGTGAGTTCCAAGCAATTCTAATTGGGGAGGCTTCAGGATGTATCATTCCTAGCCCCCCAACAGTTCTGATCGCGTGCTGCTAAAGGTACCACTGCCAAATGAGCGCTCGGTCGGTGTACGGTTCTTTCTGGTAGCGTGAATTTAGGTGGACGAACAGTCTGGGGACGACGGTACAAGGCGGGAATGTAAGCCGATTTAAACTCGTCAGTCGATTTTACACGTCAGTCCAGTAGCACTTGGCGCATCTGTGCACGATGCATGGTCTTTCTTTATGCGTCTACGAAACTGTACAATTCGCGAACTGTAATCCTTGTAAATGAGTAAACATATCTTGTGTTAGCTTAACACGGTTCCCGAGAAACAGTAATTTGAGTGTCCATTCTCCACCGCTGGTCACCTTTTTGGCGAATAGACTAAGTCGCCAACACTGTTGACTTTCCACCGACAATGGCCATATGAATGGCCTGAGTAGCCATATGAATTAACCAAGGTCAACGAAGTAGCTGTGTTAGCCAAGGCCAACTGAGATGGTAGGAGCGAGAAACGCAGTTACTCTCTCTGTTAGCATTGGAATAACGAAGGTAGTACAACAAACTGACGCCAAAGGGTGCTTAAACACCTGCACAGTAAAAAAAAAACGCTACAGAGATTAAAAAAGCTATCCGCCTCAGGTTGGCTTTCTTGCACGGCTCATTTTTGCAACAATACCTCAAACGTTTGGAAATGTTGCGATGGTATTCATTTTACTATTTTTCCTCTCCTAAAAAACGGTTTTGCTACATTCTTAGTTACATCTGTAAGCGTTGCAAAAGCTATTTCGCGCAGGATGCCCGAAAATCGTGAGAACCTATGTCCTTTTAACTGTAAATAATATAGCAGTACAGTAAATAAAGAAGAAACAAAAGGTTTGATTCAACGAAGAGGGAAGTCCCCTGACGTCAAGATTTTAAGCAGGGGTTAATTTTCGGAGCAATAGGGTTCGGAGAAACTGTTAACTATACCCTTCTATGCCTTGCTAAATCCTTCCCTTATAGGGTGTTCTTAGTTGAGATTACAGAGAATTGTAAAGTTAAAAAAAAAAATCCGGTCCACAACTGTCAAATCTGACATAGAACAGTAACGAGGGATAAAAATTAACAAAAAAAATACCTTTCTTAACGGAGTCCAGTTGCAAATTTCAGCCTCCCCCCAATATTTTGGCTTTGATATGCCCCGACACCATCTATGATAATTTTTCATTAAAATTACAAAGACGGAAAGCCAAATGGGCTCGAAATGGGTTAAATAAATACGGATGCAAACCTATTTACGTTGCTTTTTCGACTTAATTGTCAGACTGCCGAGCGGGGAATTGAACCCACGACCTTTGAAATCAAATGACGAGGTCCGGCTGCCATGGAAGGAGTGCGAGTGTGGGTGCTAGTGGCTTAACTGCCTGAAGAAGACAACAAGTCAAGGTTGTTGAAAATTCGCCGGTTTTGAGGTGAAAACCTTAGACTTTGGGTTCAGCGTTATTCAACAGTGAGTACTTAAAGTGGATTTTATTAGTCGTAATCTAAGCCTCTCCTCTCTCCCGATAAGAGTACGTGTACGGTAAACCTTCCACTCTTTCAACGCGGAAATCCCCAAAAGCCACAAGCCATCTCCATTTAAACATTCCAAAATTCAACTGTTATGGAGCCTGACCGGGTTCTTAAAACGGCCCAAGCACCACAGGTCAATAACCAA
>JAHWFP010264152.1:2185-17368 GCA_023313725.1 Lithobius niger | reverse complement strand
GTTGACTTAGTGGCTTTTGCCATGCTTTAATTTTATTGCTAACCTGAAGACGAAAATTGAAAATTTTCGAAACGTTGTTTGTATTTTTATGTAGCACTGCTTGGTTTTTCCTTCACATAATCTATTACCGTGCTTTTTACTCCATTGCTAATAACATTTAGCCCATACAGTGTTACCCATAGCACATCAGGGCGCTCGCATGGGTTGCTTAATTAATCAGTTCGTAATTATAAGTCTGAGCAATAACATATACCAGAAAAAAAAAACGTTACAACAAACCTCCATACATCGAAAAGTATACTCCGTACAAACACACCATGTTTTGTAGTTTCAAATAATGTCCATGGGCATTATTTTTCGTTCGAACTTTTAATTTCGGGTTACATTCGTAAATCAGTTAAATTGAGAAACGCATTTCTGGGCTATTGACTTGGCTCACAAGATTCCCAAACTTAAAGGTACATGCATCTCTGTCGGATTTCCTGTCTGATTCAGTTTGTGACATTAGTTCAAACGTATGTAATTATTGCCAACACAGTAATTTTTTCTTTCGTGCGAGATGATTTTGCGACATTAATTCTAACCTGTGTAAATAATGTTACAAACGCAATATTCTCAACGGGCAGCACGACATACCGGAAGAATTTACGTGCCTCTAATCAGACGCCATTACTCTTTGGAGGTTTTCGCGCTACCAGCAGAAGCCGTGGCGCCAGAAGGCGAGAAGGATAATGAAGGATATGGATAACGCTAGGCAATTTTAGTATGAAATTCCAAGGATCATTTACATGCCACAATCGCCATGAGCATGATAGTCGGGTAGAAATATTGGCCGAACATTGATGTGAGGTATAACAAACGTTTTTTTTTTTTGCGTGAAGTTGGCCTTCTACCTGCCCCTAGTCAGAATCTGAATGATGCCATCCTGGCATCTTTGGGCAATTTTTTTTAATGAAGGTCAAAGGTCAAAATTGGTGGCCAAAAGACAGTTTTTTTTTGCTTTAACTACTTAACCGTTGATCAGATCGAAAAACATACAATACAAGTGTAAAACAAAATTAAATTTACTTCAGGTAAAGTCCCATTCAATTTCGACGTAAAGTTAGCTCTTATGGTCCAAATTTGTCATTTTAGGCCAAATTGACGGAAAATAGTACATTTAGTATTTCAGTGTATAGCATTTCCTGACTATGCACCTTTGCTTTTACCTCTTTAATTACCCTAGATGGACATACTTAGGCTATTCTGAAAGGTTGTGATATATTCTTTCCAACAATGCTAATCACAATTGTGCATCTTAAATAGGGACCGTCTTACGCCTATTGAAAGGTCTTGGTGACGTAGTGGCGAAAGAGTATGGTGATTTTTTATTTCATTTTGCTCCTATGACCTATCTAATAACCCTATGTGGATATATTCTTTCCAGCAATGCTAATCACAATTGTGCATCTTAAGTAGGAACCGTCCTACGCCCATTGGAAGGTGTTGTCGGCGTAGCAGGGAAAGATAATGGTGATTTTTTTTAATTTCAAAGTGCTCCTATGAGCTATCTAATGAACCTAGAAAGACATACCTAGGCTCTGCTAAAAGATGGTGATGTATTCTTTCCATCAATGCTAATCACAATTGTTTGTCTTAAATAGGGACCGTCCTATGCCCATTGAAAGGAGTTGTCGTAATGGTGTCATAAATCACTATACTTTTTCGTTGCTACGCCATTACGACAACACCTTTCAATGGGCGTAAGACGGTCTGTATTTAAGATAGACAATTGTGATTAGCATTGCTGGAAAGAGCACATCACCACCTTTTCATAAGAGCCTAAGTATTTCCATTTAGGATAAGTAGAGAGGTAGCAGCAAAGGTACGTAGTCAGGAATGCTATGCACTGTAATACTAACAAATTTTGCATAAAATGGCAAATTTGGGCCATAAGGATTAACTTTTCGTCAAAATTGAATAGGACTTTTCCTGAAGAAGATTTAGTTTTGTTTTACACTTGTATTCTGTGTTTTTCGATCTGATCAACGGCTAATAAGTTAAAGCCAAGAAATTGTCTCTTGGCCACCAATTTTGACGTTTGACCTTCATTAAAAAAAATTGCCCAGAGTTGCCGGGGTGGCATCATCCAGATTCTGACTATAGGGGCATGTAGAAGGCCAACTTCCAGCAAAATAACCTTTTTATACCCGCACATCAAGGTTCCGATAAAAAAAAAACCATTTACCGGCAACCTATGAGCAATCATAGGGCCTTTCCCTTCCCGAACAGTGTTACAACCAATGCAATTATTTTGTTTGAATTTGTATCGCTTTTTTGTTTTATTATTTGGAATCGAATTCAATACGTGATCAATTTTCTTTTTTTTTTCGGGGGGGAAGAGGGAAGGGGTAAGGACCCTATTTACCCAAGGACCTCACAGTGCATTCAAGCGCTGTCAGCCTTAAAAAACCCGAAATTTCAACATGGCGTTCGTACTGGCTCTTAGGCGCAACGAAATAGTCAGTAATGAGAGCGCACTTTTCAAGTGGAATTCTTCATCTTATTGTCACGGATTGATACGTCAAGCCATACATCCAAACGACATCGTTGACCGCTATGCACGCAGTGTTGTTTCCACAGCAACAAAACTTTTGTCATCTCTCCGTAAGTAAAATTTAAAACTGTATCATGTCCCAAGCAGGATAAATAGACGCATAAAATTCCAGTTGAACATTCGTTCTACTCTTTTCGTTTCCCGATTAAAATAAAATATGGTATTGGACTACGACTGTAGCTGCCGGCCAAACTCATAGAAATCCGTTTTTATTTTTTTTTATTTGTTTAGCTTGGTACCCAGAGTTTTGTTTCTGTATATTGGTATTTTTAACATAATTATGGAAAATAATCATCACTGCTATGAGAACAGTACGTAATGAGGATACCACAATAGTAAAATTTGCACGACAGAATTTCACCGATAAATAAATAAATACCGGTCGTGTAGTTGTTGGGGACTGCAGTGAAAATGGTGTTTAACTGTTTCGCCCAAAAATTAAGCGCTTACTTGAAATTCGGCAAAATAGTATTCCCGCTCCACCGAAACTTTTTTTTCTAAATTTCTTGGCGAGCTCACGCTGCCGCGCTCGTCACGGCAAAACATATAACATCAGAAACCGCATTGCATCACAAAATCCTTCAAATATGAATGCTTCTTTAACATGAAGAGGGGCTAATAATTAAAAAAATTTCCAGAATGGTTTTTTTTTTCTGGCACAACACGAAATCGGCAAAGCGAGATTCCCATTTTGCAGAATTTTAAAGTAATTTTAAATCAGTAAAATAGAAGCATTACGACTCTTGCTTGTCTAGTCTTATTGTCGGTTAGAACTGCAGTATGAATGTAAATTATGTTGAATCTGTATTTGTTAACCGTCGTAAGTTTTTCCGCTGCGTGAAGATTCGGGTAAATGGGTCTTGTTCTCGCATTGAGCTGACGAACTGATGAAGTTCTTAATTTTGAACTTGGATAGCTGTGAAACTGGTGCGAAATTATAAATTTGTTATTCATAAAGACTCGTATCCCCAGCGAAACGCTCGACTCCTTGACTGCCTGTTTAGGTTCTAGGGTTAAGCAAAAAAAAAAAAACTACACTTTATGTAGATAACACCATCTCTGGTGTACTTTACGTCCACACCTACGATAAACTTTTAGGAAGGGGTGCCACCTGAAACCTGTCCAAAACCCTAAATGGCAGCCATTTTGTTTTGAAAATGGCCACCATATAATCAAAATATTCAAAATTATACTAACGTATTTAAGTTTGGTGTCAACTGCTAGGTTTTACAGGCTGCCGAATTAAAATAAAAAAGGCTTTAAAAAGGTGCCAGGACTCCACATGACGAGGTATCCAAAATGACGGCCAAAACGGCGGTCAATTGTAGCAAAATTCGAGTGTGTTTCATAATTTGTAAATACATTCAAGTTCAAAACTTGGAAATTGTTCAAAACTTTTATCGTGATGTTGTGTAAGAATATGCTTCTTGATCATCAGGATCTTCATGGCTGCAAACAAAGTAGTCCTGCGTGTAAGCAGCACATTTTTCAAAAAAAGTGCACTGTGTGAGGATAACATAATCTCCCGTGTACGTCATGTCCGCTCCACACCCATGAGAAACTTTCAGGAAGGGTTGCCACCTGAAACCTCTCCAATACCAACATGGCTGCCATTATGTTTTTGAAATGGGTGCTACACAATAAAAAAAATTCAAAATTATACTCATGTATGTAAGTTTCGGGGTGTCAATTACTAGATTTAAGGTCTGCCGAATTAAAAAAAAAGACTCTAACAAGGTGCAAGGACTGCACCCGACAAAATATCCCGACAAGATGGCGGCCAAACTGGTGGTAAAATTCAAGTGGTTTTCATAAATTTAAACAGATTTATATTAGTGCTCAAAAAAATGAGTTCGTTTGCAATGACTAGTGACTAGCAAACACCAGGTCAATCCGCAGTGTAGTGTAGTGTGTTCGTAATTAGGAGCTAAGTTGTGACTGTTTCTCTATGCTGTAGCACTGCAATTTTTATCAATTCGCCGTAAGTTACATTTTTAAAGTGATGCGGTAGCAGTTCTAATTAAGATAAATGGGTATTTTGGCTTAGATATCAGGCGGAGATGTATATTTTTCAATATGGCAATTATAACGGTTTATTGTAATTATAACGGTTTATTGTTTATTATAACGGTTATTGTAATTAGGACGGTTATTGTAATATGGTCTTATGGCTATAAGTCTACTTTGTACTCACGTGCCTTTTGAGTCTATATACCACAAGTCGTATCGTTAAACTGCTGCAGTAGCCGTTTTAATTAAGATAAATGGATGTAACCAGGCTTAGATGAAAGAAGGAGATGTATCTTTTCCAACATAGATAATTAAAACGATGTATTATAACTACGAGCTAAGTAACGGCAGTTTATCTACGTGGTATAGCATTGTGCTTTTTGCGCCTATTTATCACAAGTTACATCTTTAAACTGCTACAGTAGCCATTCTAATTAAGTTAAATGGATATAATTAGGCTTAGATGAAAGATGGAGATATGTATATATTTTCAAATAAGCGTAATTAAAACAAACCCATTAATCATAATTAGAACTGCCAACGCATCACATTAAAGACGTAACTAGGAAAGAATTGAAGTAGGCATGGAGCTACAGCACAGATAAACTTTTAGCTTATCACCTAATTACGACAAACCGTTTTTATTACCTAAGTTGGAATATACATTTCGTCAGCCTCTATGCTGAGGCCTCGGAGCCACCTTTGGCCATTCGTCGGCGGAAGCTGGCCATTCAGTATGCTGTGCGTTTACGTGCTGTGGAATCCAGTCCTGCTTGGTCCATGGTTTTTGGGCCAGACTTGCGAGTCGGTAGACGCAGGGTGGGTAAAGGTGATTTCCGCGATAGGCTCCAGCAGTCCTGTCAGGAGATAGCCTTTGAAATGCCCACCGTCTTGAGGCTTGGGGGGATGCCAGTGGCCCCTTGGCTTGTCCCAAGTGGCATTTTCATTTTCGCTCTGGCGTCCCTCCCGAAGGGTTCCACTCTACCAGCAAGGTACTTACAGGAGTTCCGGCAGCTGTGTTCTCAGTACGCCGGTTATCAGCGGCTGTTTACTGATGGGTCGAAGTCAGATGCTGGCGTGGCTCGCCTTCCATCAGGCTATTCTGTGTTTTCTGCAGAGCTTTTGGCTCTCGGTTTGGCAGTGGAATGGATCCTTGGCCTTCAGGGCACGCATTTCATTATCTTTAGCGATTCCATGTAGTGCCCTGGAGTCCTTGGCGAATTACAATCCTCGGAACCCCTTGACACAACGTGTCCAAGCTTTGCTTTCCCGCTTGCCTGGCCAGCGGAAAACCGTGCTTTTCTGCTGGATCCCGGGCCATGTTGGGATAGGTGGAAATGAGCAAGCGGATTCTGCAGCAAAAGGGGCCCTTTCTGGCCCTCTCGGAAGGGATCTCAGCCTTGTTCCCTCGGACGCTTTTCCAACTCTGCGTCTGAGGTTACACGCTTTTTGGCAAGCCTCGTGGGATGGACAGGGCGGCAATAAATTACGAGCTATTAAAGGCACTGTTGAAGAATGGCACTCGGCGTGTCGCCGCAGTCGCCGTGAGGAGGTGGTGTTGGCCCGTTTGCGCATTGGTCACACTCGACTTACTCACTGTTTCCTTTTGCGGGGGGTTGACCCTGCTGAATGTTATTGGTGTCGGCGGCCACTTACGGTCCGGCACTTACTTGTTGATTGTTGCCATCTTGATGGTGTTCGTCGTCGTTTCCATCTTCCGCATGACATTGCGCGTCAGTTGGGCGATAAGTCTGTCCTCCTGTCCGGTGTTTTTCAATTTTTGCAGGAGGTACAGATTTATGACAAGATTTAGGTAAGGGGTTTGAATAACATCTCTGTAATGTGTGGTGCAGTGGCAACCCGGACCACTGCACTGTGACTGAGGTTGGTGCTAATAACCAAGTTGTCGACGCGCCATTAAGCCTCAATCCCCCCCACCTTTCATATAATTCGAATTACATCCGTTTAGCATAATTAGCACTGCCATCACGTCACTTTAAAGATGTAACATGCAGTGAATTGAAGAAGAAAGCATGGAGCACATCATAGATACACAGTAGTACCTTATCCCCTAATTACAATAAACCGTTCAAATTACCCTTATTCCAAAATGTACTTCTCCATCTTTCATCTAAGCCTACTTACATATCGTTATCTTAATTAGAACGGCTGCTGTAGCAGTTTAAAGATGTAACTTGTAAATAGACTCAAAATGCACATCACTACGACTTAGATAAACTGCCGTACCTTAGCTCCTAATTACAATAAATCATTCTAATTATCCATGATGGAAAATATCCATCACTACCTGATATCTAAGTAATCGTCAGACTGTATGGGATTTATCACCCAATGGGCGATATCCCGAACATGGACAATCCGCGAGAACTACGTCAAGATGTCGTTGGAGGCGAAGCCGAGACGTCATCGCGACGTAGTTGGAGCGGATTGGCCATGTGAGGGATATCGCCCATCGGCTCATAAATCCCATACAGATTGCCACGGGTTCTATAACTAATTTATCGTACGGTCTGTAACTATTAAAATGAAAAACAAAATTGGTGGGGTAAATAAGCTGTGTTGTTTATGCAAACTTTGTGTCGTCACTTTGTTTTGCTGCAGTCGGATTTGCGGCCGATACCATTCGAGCGAGATGAGGGTGAGCACTGAGCAGGGGAAGGCTATGTGTCTAGAGAGAGATTTTTTCTTGAATCGTGTAGGAGAAACACGTTTTTTTTTTAATGTCAGTGGACTGATGTCTATTATCTTGGCGAACATCACGGAAACTTTATCATTTAAAAATTACGTCGTACTCTTTAGGTTCACGTAGGAGATGTTTAAAAAAAATTTTATTATGTCATTCACGTAATGAGTCGTCCTTCTTCAATTTGCATAATGTGCTTTCTGAACAGTGGGTTCATCGCGTTTGTCATTCTTTGATGGCGTTTCATGGAAGTGGTATTTTACGTCTTTGATACCTTTTAATGGAAAACATTGATTTGGACGACAGCGAAGATTAATAGTGCCTAGGCGGACCATTTTACAGGCAATTCAGAGCTAACGCATTCCTGCAAACAGTTATGTGCTAAATTGTGGGCAGGCAGTTAGAATGTTGTGGGTGTATTTTCATTTCGGGTTGGGGGGGGGGGAGGAAAATAGCGTAACGCTTCATTTTGAGGGATGAAATTTCATGTATAGTTCGTATATGTTATTTCAGTTGGTGTTTTCGAAAGGCCGACGCAAGTCCACGTAATTTTTTTGATTTACAGTCGCCAGCTGTTTTTTTTTGGGGGGGGGGGGGTTAATAAGTATTTAAAGTATTCAATTTTCTTGTCTGTTTCGAAATGTAGAACTGCTTTATAAAACCATGCGTGAATTAATTTGCTTTTATTTTGTTGCATAATAAAAGCGCACCGGCCTCAATATTTTTTTCAAACAAGGAACGAAGGTATAGACTACGATTTTATTTTGTAGAAAACATTATTTGGAAACTTTTGGTTGACATAAAAAAATCAAATTAATTCTCGCATGGATTTTATAAGGAATTCTACCTTATGAAAGTATTGGCAATGTCTTATCACGACAGTACTATGCATGGCATCCATATCACAGTAAAGTGTGGTGATATGGGAAATCACCATACTAAAGTGTGCCAATATGAATATCATGCACTGTAAAGTGTGGTGATATGGGATATATCGCTGTGCGTTTTTAGCATTGTGAAAGGTATGGACCGTACGATAAGGCTAAATACACCCATTTATCTTAGTTAGAACTGCTACCGCATCACTTTAAAGATGTAACTGACGGCGAATTGATAAAAATTGCAGTGCTACAGCATAGAGAAACAGTCACAACTTAGCTCCTAATTACGAACACACAACACTACGAATTTGACATTGCAAACGAACTCACCTTTTTGAGGAATAATTCAAATCTGCCTCTACTCAATAAGTAGAGGCAGATTTCAAATATTACGAAAAACACTTGAATTGTTCAACCATTTTTGCTGCCATAATGCATACCTCGTTGTATGGAGTATAGGCACCTTTATAGAGTTTTTTTTTTTTTTAATTTGGCAGACCTCAAAACCTAGCAGTTGACACCAAACTTACATACATTATTTTGACTAGCGTAGTCGCACACTTCGCTCGCTCATTCCGCGTCGTCTCGCTGCGCTCGAGGAGATTTCTTGCTGCAACACTTATGATACAGACGGACTTTCCACATAAAAAACGATCAAGCAAATAATAAGAGTGTAGCAAATAATAATATCGGTTATCTCGAGAGAAGGTCAATATTATTTTTTTACTTCCAAGGAGTCAAGCAAAAAGATCAAGCAATTTATCAGAAAAGCGCTGTTTCTGATAACAAACGATGATTTTCGTTCGCTTCGCTCACTCAATCAGCGCAAACATTTCCTCAGGATGGTGACTGAATCAATGTAACCGCCACGAACCACACATCACTTGTAACTTTTGTTTGTATGCACTTTATATGGGTTTTCTTGTTTTACTTATTCTAAGAATATTGTTCTTTACGTCCTGCTCAGTACAGATTTTTCCATGGGCGTGTTATTACTTCACTTTCTGGTGATCCCTCACTCGGAGAAAAATCTGCAGAACGTCAGATGTAATCTCCTGCGAAGGGGGGGGGGGATGAGGCTTAATGGCGCGTCGACAGCTTGGTCATTAGCGCTAACCTCAGTCACAGTGCAGTGGTCCGGGTTGCCACTGCACCACACATTACAGAGACCTGCGAAGGTGAGACATGAAAGATTGAAAGAGCAAAGCGAGCCACACATTGAAAAGGTTTACTTTACGTGGAAATCGCTCGCTTTGCTCGTTCAAACTACGCACCTCCGTGCTTCAGAAACACGAATGTTTGACACCGTTTTAAAACCAAATGTATTGTTTTGATTTTTCCTTGCATCAAGACACTTAATACAAAACCGATTTTAAGATCTATATGTGGTGTAATGAAAATACCTTGTCCTTTTCGGCTCATTCGGCCGCGTCTCACTGCGCTCCAGATCATCTCTCTTTGCTCGAGGAGGTTTTTATGAACAAACTATGACGTCATGCACAAGCCTCATGAGGGTTTAAAAAACTAACTTTGACGTTATTTTTCAGGGTTTTTCGCATATTTGAGGGTAATAATATCAAGTTACAGCGATGAAAATATGCCTATACTGTGCGCAATTTAATTATCTTTCGTTTAGTCGTATTCTCCCATCTTTGTAGGTGCTTTGGTTCCGGAGGAGTAGAGGTACAAGCACACAAACACACAAACACACAAAACACACACGCACATCATACGTCCTTAATTATGTAGATTGGGAATTTTTTTTATGTGTGGTGGCCATTTTAAGAAAAAAAAATGGCCGCCATGTTGCTTTTTTGACAAATTTCACGGGGCACCCCTACCTAAACGTTTCTCATGGATGTGGACATGTAGTACACGAGATGTTGTGCTATCCTTACAAAGTGAAGTTTTCTTGAATATTTTGCTGCTTACACGCAGGACTAAATCAACATTGTTGCCCACCTTATATACCCCTACAGAGGTATTGCCCTAATGCTGGCGTTTGTTAGCCGTTTTTTAAAATTCTAATACGGGTGGCAGTATTTATCCGGTTTTCTAAAGTGCTTCTGTCAAACATTAGCAACTAGATGATATTAATGACGGCTATCAAGATTTGATGGTCATCTGGTAACGCTTCGTCAGTTGTAAACTTGTTTTATGGCTGGCTTGGACCGTTAAGGATATATACTGCGTGCGCAGCGTATCTTGAGTCCTGCAAGTGTATTTTAAGAGCGGCTACGTTTTCCTGGTGGAGGCGACCTTAATCGACGGTCGCTATTGTTTTTGTAACCATCTTGGATATCAACAAGGTACTCTACTACCTAAAACGTACAATCGATGATCTGTGTTCGTTTTGTGGCTAACTCAAGATAGGCCGCCGACACTATAAGCAGTTTGTTCCCAAATTTTGCATCGTGTTATAACTGCGATAATTCGTGGTAAATGAGTTCCTTCTTTCTAGGGCTGCTTGCTTCCATGATGGCTTTCCTGCGAGGCAAGGCTTCATTATATTCACTCAAAACTATGCATAAACGTACAAATGCCATTTTTTTTTCAGGGATTGTTATAATGAGTAACGCGTTTCGCTACATTCAGCCAAACCTATTTAAATACTGCAGATGCTATCTTTCTGCAGTAGGTGGCGAAATGGGGAAGAGTACTTTTAATGCGGATTGCCATGAAATTATTGCAACGTGTGAGTAAAAAATAGATCTCATACGTCATGTAAAGACTCGGGCAGTTCAGTGAAAAACTGTAATAATTTTTAAACAAATGGAAATATAAAAAATAAAAATAAAAATTGAATAATGAGCTCGGATAACGATGTGCAGTTTTGCATGAGATTTGTATATACCCAACGTGGTTTAAGGATCGTAATCAGGCTAGCAGAGCGTGTGTACCGGCTCCCACGGCTTCTTGCGAAACAGATTGTTGGTTATTCTACAGACTGTCATACGAATGGATTATTGTGTGCGCGGTATCTTGAGTCCTGCAAGTATTTTGTGAGCGGCTACGTCTTCCTGCATGGGGTGGCTTTAATCGATGGCCGCCATTGTTTTTGTAACCATCTTGGATATCAACAAGGTACTCTGCTACTGAAAACGTACAATCGATTATCTGTGTTCGTTCTGCGTAGAACTCAAGATAGGCCGCGGACACTATAGTCTACTTTAAAATATAGAGGACGGGTGGATCAGCAATGTCATGAGCGGTTAGTCTCAACTAACGAAGCAAGGCAGACCAAACAACCATCAGCAATCTTGTTTTATTCGTGGTCTCAAGGTGATGTACACATTCGTCTGACGGCCGCCTATCTTGCGTCACGCTTCTTACTAAATTCCAAGGATGATAAACAACGGTCAACTATACACATCTTCCCTGCCATTTTTCGTCTCTGGTTTAACACGTTGAAAGCAAGGGGAAACTATTAGTGCTTACAGTTCATGACTATAGGCAAGGGAAAGTCCGGCCTTGTAATTAGTTGTCGGTTTAATCATAGTTAGACGCCACCCCTGGCATTAATTCATCTTGTGCATAATTCCCGGTTTAGGCCTACAAAATGGCGACGGTTTCCAAACCACGTCTGGCCTCCTTAAAAACCAATGAAAAGGGGAAAAAAACGAAGCGTGACGTAGTATAGGGGGTCAAAAAGGGTTTTAGCGACCGTTAACCGCACCCAGTCATCTGCCCGACGAAGCCCTAAGGCCCTATAGGGGGTCATCTTCACTCAACAGAAAAAAGAGAAACAATCGAGTTACAAGACATTGTTTTGCCTTTCACAAGAGTAGGCCTCTCTCTAACATTTCACACTGTTACAGACTTAATTGTTGTCGACCACATCAAAACACACACTAGGCTGTGCTGCCAATCTTCACAACCAGCACAATTATTAGGTTGAACAATTAATTAAAGGTACCCACTACCCACACGACGAAGAAACGGAGAGAAATAAAGGTACTGGAGAAATTCCTCCCACAGTTTTGCTTGGCAAATTGTGTTTCAACGAGAAAACGTTAAGCTGTGTGACTAATAATGACTTGTGTGTTTTCAGACGACCATTCTGCTAAACTGTTTCAGTTTTTTCAATCGCGTAATCGCAGATGTGTAAAATCTGCCAAACTGCCTTAGCTGCAGAATACACTATTGTCTAAGTCCTCATAATCATACTTTATCCATAGAGGACGGACGTTACTGTTACCGTTGAACCTTGGCGGGTGATGCACTAGTGTACGTCTTAATACAGTTGGTCCATAAAAACGTAACGACAGACGTAACGTCTTAAGTCCAAGAGAAGAGGAAGAGAGTATCCTTTCATTTTTTTTAGACACTTAATTTCTTGATTATCGTTCGATGTATTAAAAATACCTTTAGGACATAATCCCGACTTTGACGCATAGTCAGCAGAACTGGTTTTTTTTGTTTAATTCATTGCGAATCGCCAGTGAACTATGCTGATAATTAGTTCGATGAAAATGGTTCTGAGCATTTAGAAATAAATATTTTTTGGGGAAAGCGGATTTTGATAAGAAACTGGTTTAAAAATTTTTACAAACATATGGCGTATAATCGAATTATTTTCACACGTACTGTACAACACCTACTAAAATCTGATACCATACAAATTAGAGGAAACTGAATTATAATTTCTAATCACCAAACCCGGACAGCTGGAAGGCTTCATGCCGCATACCACAGAACCAAACTATCGTAGTATCTATAATTATAGCGATATGGCCATGCGCCAGTGGGATGTGTTACCTAAGCACGTAAAGCAATTATAATCACTGCATTTGTTCCAAAGTAATTTAAAGAAGAGTTACTAAAGGGGGCCTATATAGATTTTATAGTTACAAGTGAAATTTCTGTTGTTGATGAATTTTTTCTCATTGGGTTCATCATACTGCTGTATGAAACTCGACACTAGACGGCTGGAAGGCACATCGGAGTTTTATAAAACATTTTTAACCCATGGTGTCGTTTCGTTAAAAACGAGGAACGTTTTCCTTACACCTAGTGGTAACTTGTCGGTGCAGAATGCTACTTACTAATTTAGGCTACAGGAAATCGTCTGTAGACAGTGTCAATAGGCTGGGCATTATAATTATTATTTTTTTCGGGTGGGGGGAGGAGGGGTGTGGTCACATTATTTTTTAACTTTGAGTGGGGAGGTCAAGGCTTTTCAGTGCTTTGAAGGGAGGGGGGGGGTCATTTAAAAATTTGGTGATTACATTTTTTTCCCCACCATAAATAACGACCCGGTCCTTAAATGCTCGCATAATTTCACCCACACCCCCACGGAATTGTGTTTTTTTTTTTTTTGGGGGGGGGGGGAGGGGTTAAAAGTCGTGGCATTTGGTCCTTAGTGCTGCCAGTCTGCGCCTGCACTTAGTTGTATCAAACGTCACATCCTACTTCTGTCGTATAGCGGACTCCATGCATCAGCGTTCGTGAGCGTGTGTACACCATCACGCTGGCATTGTCAAGGACTTTACTAAACATCGGCCAATAAATACGTTTTGCGGCCTATTTCCTTTAGTCGAGCGGCTTTTTATCCACTGTCAGAGGAGGGGGGGGGGGATTGTAGCGCGTCGACAGCTAAACCATTAGCGCCAACCCTAGTCTCAGTGCAGCAGTGTTCCGGGTTGCCACCGCGCCATACATTACAGAGAGACGTTAAACAAACTCCAAATCTAAATCTCTTAGGTTAGTGGGGGACGTCGCGTGTGACGACAATACCTACCTTTCTGTTAATTACGTCTGCATAAATAAACCTATGAAGAAACCCTACAGGTCCGTCAATTTTGTCACTGGATTCAGTAGACACAACAACCGTCTCGAAAAGAGCCAATCAGGTCGCCGCTTCGTCGGTGATCCTGCGTTGTGGGAACGGAAAATTTATTAATCACGCATTTAGGAAGAATTTTGATGTCGAGCTGCGGTGACATCTCTCAGTTTAGGAAAGTGCTACTTAACTGACCGCTTGAGCGAATTGAACGAGTTCCCGTTTTAACTCGTCAATTTAGAGACTTTGCGCTCAGTATTTGTCGTTCTGTCTGGCATGTTTGATGATTCCTCAGTTACGGCCAAAAAGCTTGAACGGTTTCGATTGAAATTTGGTAGGAATAAGGTTGAACAAACGAAGCATTTACGTGCTTTTAGGTCAGTTGATAAAAAAAAATGGTGGACCAAAATGGTGTCAGAAAAAGGCTTTTGGGTGGTTATATTTTCTAAATCGGTCATCAGATTGAGCGGTAAACTGTTTTGGACTACGCAGAACAACGTATTCGTCAAAAAGTGTCCTATCTATCTACTGTTAAAATTCAAGATGGCAACCAAAAAGCTGCTTTCGTTAGTTATAGTCATAGCCAAACGCAGCAAGTCATTCAACTGCTGTTTGGTAGGAGTAGCTTCTCAGATAACGCTAAACAATGAATGTACGTGATTTTACACCTTTTACTAAAAATTCAGAATGGCCGGACCAAACTAGGTTTTGGCCGTTCTAAATCATTCATCACATTGAACATAAACTGGTTTAGAATACGTAGATTAACGTGTTCATCAAAAATGGTCTATTTTCAACTTTTGCGTAAATGGCGGCCCAAAATGGCGTCCCAAAATGGCGTCCAAAAGCAGTTTACAGTAGTTATAGCCAAACTATAAGCTATTCGAATGCAATTTAATAAGAACATTCTTTCATAACATAGGTACACGAGTTTAGACCTTTTAATAAAAATCCAAAGTGGCTGCCCAAAACGGCGACCAAAACCTTCTAAATCGTTCACTAGATCAAACGCAGATTGGTTACGATTATTAAGAATAGCTTATTCATCAAGAAAGGCCCTAGTATTCAAGCTTTGTGAAAAATCAAAATGGCGGCACCGAATGGCGTCCAAAAACGATTTATGCAAGTCATAGCCATTAGCCAATCACACGAATCTATTCGAATGAAATTTGGTAAGTATTTCTTATATGACGTTGATAATTATTATTAT
>JAHWFP010264148.1:0-13573 GCA_023313725.1 Lithobius niger | reverse complement strand
TTTTAAAGTATTAAAAAGTGTTTTTGTTGGGCGTTAAGTGGGGTGTTTGTTGTGTTTATGGAACAAAGCAAGTGTGCAGTTAAAAATGAGCCTTATAGGAATATGATCGGACTTATAGCGCGTGAGCAGTGTTTGTTTGTAGTGAAAAGCGCAATTTCTGTCCTGGGAAAAATTGGTGCCCTTCTTATTATTGTTATTATATAGGCTAATATTGTTGGTAGTGACGCTCACGTAGTTTTATTTTTCTGGCCGCTCCTATTTTGTGCCAAGCCCCTGTGGCTTTAGCCAGTGATCATCTGACCTGCAAAGAAGACTGTTCGTTCCAAAACTGTGACATTCATTACACTATTTTGGGTCGTGACTTCCCGAATTTTCTGGCGTTAACTCCGCTCCACGTTCCCCGCGACTCTTGCGGTCCCGCAAGATTTCAATTCCGGGCATCTCCCCCATCGTTCCTCCCTCCACGGAACCTGGTCCCTCGAATGTCAATCAGACGGGGCCCCGTTCCTATCACCATGGATACATCATGCAGTTCCACCTCCGTTCATTCTTACTGCATCTCCTGCACCTCCACCTTGACTCCTCCAAAGTTTCATCATCTCTAAAGATTACGTTCCTCTCTATCAAGAATTCTACCTCGTAGATGCGCAGTTGGCTCCGCAATAAAAAAAAAAATTAATGAAAATGAGAAGAGACACAAAATCAGACACTTCTATGACATGCACCGTCCCCACTGTGCATATGCAGTTGCACGTTCCGACTCAAACTCGTTCTGCGTTATGCAACCCCTTCAGCCACTCCTCGCCTTTCAACAAACTACGGAATGCCTGCTTCTTCATCATTTCCTCAATCTTTTCCTTCCTCCCGACGGAGACAAGACCTCTCCGATCCCTTACGAGCAACTCTCTGTCCCCAATCTCTATCTCTTCGACTCCCGCGGTCCACCACGATCCGGCTATACCACGAGCAAAGGAATGTCAAAGGACAGTCCCACCGTTCCGGTTCCTTGTTCCGCCTTTCATGCCGGCGGATCCACCCAACGCTTCACTGGTAATTCTTTAAACTACTCAAAAATCGCGAATCCCTGGATCCGCTTCCTCCACTTACCGATCCCGTTCCTCCCGAAGATTTCGGTTCCCCCTACTACGGCTGGAACCTCCTCAATTCCTTGCAGACGGAAAATCCATTCTCCAGATGTTCGTTCTATTCAAGCAGAATTAAAAAAAAAAAAAAAACAATTATGGAACACTATGTTCATCTACTAAACAACCTTTAGCTCCAGACTCGCAAGGTAACAGTCAAGCCTGCGTCCGCTTCCACCACGCAACTCATACCATTCCACTTATGTTCTTCTCGGCACAGTACCAATTCCGCCGTTCCGGGCTCTTTTAGGTCCTTAACCAGTTCCCAGATACACGAACTTATACACTCGTCTCTCCGTGCCGTTCAAACGAAACAGCCCCTGCTTTAGGTATAGACTTCAGTATGGTTAGCCTTCATCCAAAAATAAGTCACCTACTACACAGTCCTTCATTCCTCTTCAAGACCCTTCTTAAGTCAGCAGTTCCCATTGCAAGAGATGCTTCGACAATTACTTCAAATCACTCACCGTTTCCATCCGATGGAACGTTTGCCGCACGTTTCCCGGTTCCTCCTCCGTTCACATAACTTACACATTTCGCCAACAGAGGTCCCTCTCCTTCGTCTACATTCAAATCGCTTTGCGCGTAACGGTTTTCTCACCAGCCAAGATGTCGGACACATCCTCATCCGACGACCCGATTCCGCCGATAGAAGTTACGGAAGCCAACATTCCCTCTCCTAAAGCTTGTTCCTGTCTAGGATTTTCAGGCCTACTCCGTCTTCACATTTCGACCCACATCCGTGTTGCCAAAAGCACCGGCTATGCAATGGACTTGACAAGAAAAGCCGTGTCTGTATCCTCATCTCCCCAAGGCGCTGGTCGGAGATTTGCCGCCGTCAGTTGGAGTCAAGGAAGCGTTCCGTCCGGGCGGCCCACCAGCATCAGGAACAACGGTCTCTCAAGACACTATCAAACCCTGCGGATCCATCACATACTGTGACAACTCCCTCTAAGAAGACACCTACCAGGCGCCCTGCATCTGCACCTCTTCCAACATTGCACCTCACAAAACATTCTCGGATCACCAGCACCGACAAAATCCCTGTGGTTCCCGGAACGTCGGGAACGCGTCCTAAGGCACGTATTAAAACCGCACGCTCTCCTTTGGCCCCGCCAAAACATCCGTCTTTACATGTCAAATCAACGGTTCCAAAATCAACTAGCGATCCTTCTTCGACTGTTACTGCTCCTCAAGATAAAACGAACACGTTCCAAACTTTTTCACCTTGTCAGATGCCTTCTCCCACCGGATCTGCTCCGTTCCCTTCAGCAGCAACAATCCGTACCTCCCTGCTTTAGAGGACTACACCTATCCCCACGAGAACTCGAAAATTTCGATTTCAACATAAAGTTCCTTGTGGACTACATCGATGGGTTCACTAGAGAACTTGAGGCTCTTCGTGCTACCCAATATATGTTAACCTACGCTACGGGCAGCTGCCGCGTCTTCCACCACCCTTCAACGCCTTCCTCCGTGCCTCTAATGAGGCCTTTTCAAACAAACTAGAATCCCTACAGCGGCGGTACCGTTCTCAACGTATCAACTATGCGTTACTCCGCGCCCGCCATGTTTTCCTTTCACCTATTCCTTCCTCTCCACCATGGCGGGCGTATTACTGTGCTCGGTCCCGTACATGACGTCCTCTGACAGCACCCACAACACTTAAAGCACGTTCATCAGATCCTTCTCAGACTCCTGAGACATCCCCTTCTCCGTCCGTCATTCAACTGCTCAAGGACGCTCCGTCTTCACTACCATCCCTGTTCCGGAATCCGTCCGTCACGGCCCGCACATCTCATACTCCGGACGGCGATCCTCTTGTCTCATAATCATTCTCTCCAATAACGGACTGGAACGCAGCCATGGCTTCGAAACAGTTCAGCAGAATGTATTCCGTCTGGCAATTCGATGACGCTCCAAACTTCTTCCTAGTCTTTCATGGTTTAACAGAGCACTCAGCTTCTTCCACATTAGTGATGCCGTGTTCCCCTTGTCGCCGTCAAGCTAAGAGAGTAGCTTTGGGGTTCCGCTTCTTACCACAACAACACTAACCACAATCTCAAGACAAAATTCTTCTCCTGATTTTGGCTCCGGTGAGGTTCCTGCTTTTTTCGTCCCGTTCTGGACGACATAAACTCGTTCCTCGCCTCATATATATTCTACTTCCTCCATACTACTACACGTCTTCAATGCAACGACAGATCTTAAATTGCCATGACATGTTCCTCTCATCAAAAACTACGTTCCTTATCCTATTCCGTGCTCCGATTTTCATCATCAATGTTCCTCCTCGTTCCTGCACGACGGACTGTTTCCAAAGCCTATCAAGACACCTGGACAAGACACCACGCATCATCATCCGTGCAAGGTAAGCGTTTTCGGCACCATTGCCCGATTTCCTGTCTTGTACCCCACGGTGTTAAGATTCCTGTTTGCGGTCCCCTTACTTATGTTACCCATTTCTAACCAATATTTATTACTTCACGTTCCCTCACCGCATTGACCTTGCCTCACCGGGGAACCTCACCATTCCGCCTACAGTTCAAAACTGTCCCCGGTTCCATCATCCAGTGTAATTGGCTAAAGGTTCTTCAGGAAGAACTTCACCAAAGGCTCGTTCTTGGGGCGCCGACTTATACTTGAGGGGAAACTGAACGAACCTATCCCACCTCCGGTGGCAAAGTCCGCTATTAAAAACAGGTAATGTATATTTTCGTCGGCTATAAAAAGACTAAAATTGCAGGGCCTGCACCTGCTTAATTTTAGTTTTCACTGAATATCCAAAAATACTTCCCTTTTTTCTGGCTTTTATCGTTAAAATGCTCTTGTAGTTAGGTAGATATGTGCAGTAAAAGGGAAGAATCGTGCCTTTTGTCATAAAAGCATGAAACTTGGTAGGGTGTCACTGTATATTCTAAATTGACGATTTAGAGGTGGGGCCACCAAAAATTTCAAAAATTCCACCCTTGGGAACTGTTTTATGGAAAAGCAGTGCTAAAAAATTATAAAATAATAGTGAAATCTTAATTATAGTGTAACAAATATAATTTTTTATAGGGCTTCTCACTATTTATTTCCTTGCTTTCTGGGCTACAGTTAAAGTATAGAACTTACAATGGTGATAAAAAAAATACACAACTTAGTTAAGCCACTGAAAAATATTCAGTAGACTGTGAGCCTGACTTGACAATAAGTTAGATAATATGTGCGCTGTGTCGAAAAGAAACTGATGAATCCCTGAAGTGCCCTGCAGATTCCTGCCATACAGGTGTTAGTCCTGGGTGAGGAGGTAATACTTTGGCTGATAACATAATTCATTTCCACGAATTAAGAGCTACGCTCATGAATATAGATATAAGATGGCTCGATGACAGAGATGGTGTTTGTGAGACTGCGGGAACACGGAGCCAAGTGTCACAAGTCATGTTGCATTAAGTTCAATTAAACGAGCTAAGAAGAAGAAAGCTAGTTGGTGAGGAAATTACCTCAAAGAGTACACTCGCTTAAGCAATACTCATGAAGAATCAGGGAAAGAGATGTCTTTTCCTCAGTCAATCAACTTCAGAGAGACTTCATGATGCTTTAACCTTCCACTTTGATGCCCGTGTTTGTAAATGTGCCATGGAGCTTTAAGACGAGAGACTACTTGCAAACTAAGTACAGATGATCTGGTTGCAAAGGACACGAAGTACCATGCACATTGTTTGGCTGCTTTATACAACATATCGGCTGATTCAGGTAGCTGTACGGACACCATAAATCATGATTTTGGTCTCCTTGCAGAACTACTGTCGAACCTTGAGGAGGCAAGAACAGACACTGAAGTTACTCCAGTCTTTAAACAAACAGATCTCTCAAAACTGTTCAGATCGCCTTGAACAGCTAGGTATTCAGTACCACGTTCATAGTACAATCTTTAAAACAGGAATACTGGCAAATTTTAAGAACTTGAAAGCAACCAAACAAGGTCGTGATGTGGTCTTAGCACTTGATTTGGTTATAGGATATGCTATGAAGAGGATCGTGACGATGAAGCTATTGTAATGCTACCAAATTAATCAGGAGGGATATGTTTCAAATAGAACCAAAGACGAGTGTATAACGTCAAGTCAAAGCCCTCCCTTAGTCCCTTTTTTTCATTAGTAGCTCTGATTCTTGAAGGGCCAGACAGGTTCAACCTTTAGTCAAGGCTGAGGTTATGTCTGCAAGAACTGCGAATCATTCTTTAAATTATTGCATCCCACGTAACCAGAACAAGACATGCCCATCATGTCTAGCTGCTAGCTGTTTGTGCAGCCTGATGAAGAAGGCTTACAATAATTACATAGAACTTATTGGCTCTGGTGAAAACGTGGAAGAATGACAGCTGGTGCACTCAAAGATGCAGGGACTCTCCTCTGTTTCAGTTATTGGTAAATCTCTGATACGTTGGAACTCATCCTTCTAATGTGTGTTAGGTCACTATGGGAAGGAAATTGCAATCTTTACATAGAGAGTTTGACAAAACTAACCCCATGTTTCTCTGTGTTTAACCATACCAACTACGCAAAATGGGCTCCAGTGCATATCCGAGACTTGGTCAGTCTTGAGAAAACACCAAGATACAGCAGCAGCATTAGAAAATGGTAATTTCGTAGTATGTAAGAGCGGGAGAGCATTCTCATCAATGGCTATTGATCAGGAACGTCGGCAGAATAGTGCTGTTGTTAAAGGGGATGGAGGAGCAGTTGAATTGACCCAGAACCCAGAAGCCCACGAAAAATGGATGGTGGCTGGACCTGAAACTGCCAGATTAATTGTCGAATTCAGTTCTAGTTGGCAAAGCGAAGGGAAGATGGGACCTTGACACACATCATCATGAAAACTCGATAAGCGTAAAGTCAGTCTTTGCAATGCAGGTGAAATCACTAACCAGTGTGACTGAAAAAATGGGCTGCCCATTCCATGATGAATCATCAATCAATACACATCATGTTGTTGACGCAACTGCTGTGGCTTCAATACTCAATACTGAAGATAAAGGAAACCGACAGTACAAATAGTTTGTGAAGGAATGACTGCTGTAACGAAAAAAAGCCTTTAATACACCCCCGTAACCGAGAATGAATTCCATCCATTTCAACCATTCCTTCCCAAGGCATCAAAAACAAAACTAGGAGTCTCGTCTTTGCAAAGGGACTGCAGTTTTTTTTCCAGACTGTACATAGCTTGCCAGACACGTGGTGGTGATCTAGAAAAGTTTTTCAAGCATAAAAATCCATTATCACCTTCTTCCATATCACAATGCAACTGATTACAAACTGAACAGAAATCCGACCTAGCTGTTGCTCTACCTAGAAAGCTGTCTTGGTATTCACCCTGAAACACCATAGACTGTTGCAGTTATACTGGATGGTGTATGTAACATAAAAAAACTGAAGCAAACTACATTTAAGACCTTCAACGACACTGTGGGCACAGTTTCTTCATGTTGACGAAAATAAAACTTAGTTATTTAGTTTTCACGCAAAGAATTCACTTGTCTTGCCATGTTTGGAAAGCAGATAGTAAGTACTTTTGGGAAAGATGTTTTGCCCTGCCCGGCAATGGATAGTAACAATATGGCTCCTTATGACCATGAGGAAGCGGATACCCGCATATTGCTCCACACAGCTGATACCGTGCAAAAAAGCATTAAAATGATTCTAGTGCGTACAGTTGATACAGATGTACTTGTACTGACCAATGCATCACTGCCTAAGCTAGGCGATGTACAGGTTGCATTCGGTACAGGCCAAAAGTATCGCTACATTCCTGCGTATAAAATTGCTGTATCACTTGGTGTTAAAAAGTCTTGAGATTTACCGATGTTCCACGCATTCACAGGATGTGATGCTACTTCATCATTAGCAACAAGGGGGAAATGTTCATGTTGGATGCAACTAAGATGTTCCTTGAACTTTCTGCAGAACCTTCGGATATCTCAGACGAGTGCATGTCCAAGAAATGATAACCATATTGCTGTATGACAGGACCAGCATTCAGGAAGATATTGATCGGGCATGTCGAACGCTTGTTTTGTGAAGAATAGACGCAGTATTGATGCTACTCAACCAACTAAGGCCACCTTAGTGGAACACACAAGAATGGAAGTGTACCAAGGAGGATATGTATGGGAAAAGCATTTAAAGAGAATAAAGCCATTTGAGCTAATTGAGATATAGAGAAGAGACACTGATTGCAGTATAAAACCTCCCTTTGCCTGGTGACTGGGGTTGGACATACTCTGAAGAATGGAAGCCGTTTTGGACAACACTGCCAGAAGCAGGAAGGTCATTGCATGAACTACTACACAGTGGATTAAAAAAAAGGCTGCATGATGTCAAGATGCAAACGTTTAAGGGTAGCCTTAAAATGCAGAGCTTTGTGTCATTGTAACTGTAACTGTGAAGTAGAAACCAGTGTTCAGCATTGCTTATTACTTCCAGAAGAAATTTATTCGAAATCGCTCTTGCATAAAATATAATATGTATGTAATAAATCATCAGATTGGTCCTTTGTGACGTTTATTTTGAAATGTGTGAGCCATTAAAAGTGAAATTAAGGGTGATATGCTATGTGCCTAACTTTTACGTCTCTTTTTTTGGTGTGGCTGCTGCAATTTTAGTCCACCATTTTGAAAAATGGCATCACAGCTACCCTGAACCCCATTTCCGGTGGCCCCACCCCTAGGTTTTATTAATAGATTACAAGGAGGTTTTCTGCCAATTTTCATGCTTTTATGACAAAAGGCACGATTTTTTCACCTATCTCCCTAACTATTGGTTCTGTCAAACAACTTAAGAGTTTCCCTCCCTAGCCTTCAGTTGCCCTCGGGCGGGATCGCGCGCATGACGCCCACACCAGGCGGTGGATTGTCACTGTTTCGTTTGACAGGCCACGCGTTAGACGTGCCTGTGTTCTCATCCTTTGTTAGGGTTTGGTCTCCATTTTTTTTTTCCAATTTGGGGAACGTGGTTCTGTGTTTTCGTGCATCGCTTCCATCATTCCATCATAGGTGGAGATTATGTTATGGGGGCCTGTGGTCACCGCCTTACGCCCCGTGATAAGCACGAGTTCTGCAGGAAGTGCCGACCGTGCGAGGTGAGGTGCGACGTGTGCAACACACATTCGGACAAGAGGATCGCCGCCATCCTACGGACCTGGCGCCGATCGGCTCAAAGAAAGTTGCAACGCAAGTTACGGAAAGAACATGGGGGTAAACGATCGTCCATCGACGCTCGGTTCGAGCAAGAAGGTTTAATCCCCAATGAAGATTTTTTGCCCGATCGCTCCTCCGCATCCGACGAAGTATCGATCGTGTCGTTCGTAGTGTCCAGTACCGAATTGAGTGTCGCCAGGGACCCCGATCCACTTCTGGAGTTTCAGGCCCGGATGGAATCCTTGTTTTCTGCAGTCGAGAAGCGGCATATTTGGCGCCGTTGCAGCATCTCTTCAGGGTGGAGGTGACAGGGCCATCAGCCCCGGGCGGTTCGAACCATGAATCTGGATCAGTCGAGAGCGACAACACGCGACAGCTAGCCAGGGACACGGCGACTGGATTGTCGTTCTCACCAGGAGATATCTTAAACAGCATCACCGCACCTACGTGTCGGTCGCCGATCTTCTGGACCAAGTAGAGGACCAGGCTAGAACCAATCTGGATCTGACGCCACCTGCTCACCTGACGTTCAACAGCGACGTGGGATCTGGAATCGGTGGTCCCTTGGACGCACACCGACACACTCCCGTCATCCCAAGATTGGGAACCGCATTTTCGGCCGGCAGTGAGTCTCAACCAGCTGGGTTTAAACGTCCTTTCCTACCGGGGAGTCGCCTGTTGCCGCTACCAGATTACAGAATCAGCGCCATGGCGTCTCGTGAGCCTCACGGATCTAGGACTGAAGAGGGCGACGTCCGGTCGCCATTGCAGTCGCCGACTAAACCGAGACAGCCACTGAGGAGTGACAGCAATTTTGCATCGCAAGTTCATGTGCTAAGAAAATCATCAAGCCACGGGAGTGATCGCGGCGACCGTCAGTCGCCCACGAAACAGCGGTCACCAAGCAGCAGGTCGCCGCACTGTCGCCGGTCGCCAAGCAACAGGTCGCCGGTTGCCGATTCGTTTCCAGTCGCCGGAGGGTCGCCGGTCGCCCGCGATCAATCAGAATAAGGCAGCGCTTCAGGGTTCGAAGAATTTTCATCACCCGATCACCAATCACCAGTTATCACCTGGGCATTATGAGTATAGGAGGCAGTCGCCAAGCAGGAAGCATGGATCGCCAAGGAGAAGATCCCGGTCCCCGATTCGTCAGCGCTTCCCTCAGACTTATAGACGTCCGTCACCGCGCAACATACCCGACATGAGGACCGAAGACACCTCAAGACGAAGTCGTACACCGATCAGGGTGATTGTTCGTCTTGGGAACAACACGGGGCACACCGTTCACGACTAGAACGTCACCGGGAGACCACCACTGATCCTAAGTCGACTTCAAGACCATCGACAGCGCGGGGACCTCAGCAGAGAAATTCCTCTTCCAGGAGTAGCTCGGTTTGGGGCCACAAGGAGTACAGAGACGTTCCCCAATTATTAGGGAGCAGTTCCCCAACTCTCGACACTCTAGACGTTCACCTCAGCGGAGATCAGCATCAAGAGGAGCGTCGCCATCACATAGGAACTCACCAATCGCTCAAAGGGAATCCCGTTCCGACTCGTCTGGACACAGCTCTAGGGATTCGGAGTTCGATAAAGAACGCTCCTCCGGGAGGGAGGACAAGGAAGGGAGACTGTCTAGAAAACAGCTACTAGAAAAAGTGATCCAGCTAACCTTCTTCTACCTTCCAGAAAGATTCTGCAAGGAACGGCCAAGTCAGAAGACGAGGAAGACCCTCCAAAGACGACGTTCGCAACATGGAAGAGGAAGGGCAGGCTCCAAGAGTGCTCCTACAATCCGCTGTGCTGTTCAGGGCACTTCTGGATTGGGGGGGGGGGGGCACTCTCAGGGAAGGCGGCAAGACGCCCAAAGCAGGCGCACCGCTCCCTAGACACGATGGAAGCAAGAAGGAGTTCTTTGGTCCGTCCAACTTCAAGGTCCCAAAAGTTCAAATTTACAACACCTACAAGGAGGCTGCGGTATTGTTCGAACAAGTAGCCATGGAATACGATTCCTATTTATCCCCTCCAGCGACAATAAGAATCCCCACCAAGCAATTTGAAATAAACGAGAGGCTGCAACGTCTGAGCCTGCGAGCTTTCTCGCATTCGGACCTGGTGTACTCGGCCTCGACTGCGGCACTGAAATCTTATATGAAGACCCCAGTGAAGCAAAGGGATGAGACGATTCTGGAAGAAAGCCTTCTAATGATGAAGCAGGCATCGGAATTCCACAAAGACGGAATTAACTGGGCAACTCGAGCAGAAGCCAATTCAATCCTTCACCGTAGAGACGCATACCTGGCGGGAGCGCCTGGGAAAATGAAGGACACCCTGGGAAAACTGCGGCTCCTCCCGTTCCACGGGTCCAACCAATTATTTAACGGCTCCCTCCTGGAGCTGGCACCCGAACTTCGCCAGAAGTCAAAACCACCTCCCAAGAAGGACCATCCTAACAAGAGCTCCTACTTAGGCAAGTCCTGTGCTAATACACCCTTCCTCGAGCCCCAATTCTCTTGGGGACCACGACGAGGAGGGGGAAACGGAGGAAAAGGTCCCCGAAGCAAGGAAGGGGAGGCCCACCAAAATCTGCAATGGAGACAGCAGATAAGCAGCAACAGAGTAACCGTGGCAAAGGTGGGAGAGGAAAAGGACGTCAATGACCACAGAGGTACCAGTCGGCCCCCTTTCACCGACAGGTGGGGGGCAGACTACGACACCACATTCAAGAGTGGGAGTCGATTTCAGGAGATGCATTCGTGCTGGCAATGGTCAAGGATGGTAACAGACCACCCTTTGTATCACTGCCGCAACTGTCATCGTCAATTCCGGCAGACCTACTAGCGATCAAAGATACAGCAATGGAGAGAGAGATTGCCGTGCTCCAGAAAGGAGCAGTGGAAAGAGCAGACCCCAGAACACTGGGATTCTACAGCGTGACGAGGGTCATCCCGAAGAGGTCAGGAGGAACCCGAGTCATCTTCAACCTGAGGCGACTGAACCTCTTTCTTCAGAAAGAACATTTGCAGATGGAAACGCTGGATTCCATCGGGCTGTCAATGCAATCGGGAGTGGACCACCTCCATCGACATAGAGGATGCCTGTCTACACGTTCCGCTTCATCATTCATGCTTCAAGTTCTTTCGCCTTGTGAACAAGTAGGCTTACCAGTTCAAGGTGCTACCATTCGGGCTAGCGACAGCTCCCCACGTTTTCACCTCTCTCATGAAGCCAGTCCTCAGCCACCTGCATCAGTGCCAGATAAAAGCTCCCGCCCATCTAGACGACTGGCTGCTGCGCGAACATGCCAGGGAGAAGTTGGTACAGCAGACCGAAGAGACCTGCGGACTCTTCAGGAAGCTGGGCATCGGGGTAAACTGGGCCAAGTCCAGGCTGCAACCGAGCAGGGAATTCACCTTTTTCGGAGCCAGGATCGACACACTATCCTTCTCGGTACACCAGTCTCTAGAACGAATTCAAGACCTCCAAGAAGGGATCGAGAGACTATCACGACTGAAGTCAACCACGGCAAGGGAACTGTCCAGCGTAATAGGGAAAATGGATTCGATGGCAAGACTGGTCCCATGGGGAACTTGGAGAGCACGGAGCATGCATTGGTTCCGCAAACAGGTATGGTCTCACAGAACGTCATGGGAAGACCACATTGCGCTGAGGGACCTACCGCAGGAATCTGCAATGGTGGGCGGAGGCCACGAACCTCACGGCTGGAGTAAGGGTCCACAACCCGACTCCGGGAATTCTGCTGTTCACGGATGCAACACTCCAGGGATGGGGAGCCCATCTGGAAGATCGAGAGCTAGCAGGATTTTGGTTGGATTCGGAAGCTCAGCTCCACATCAACAACCTGGAGCTGAGAGCGATTTGACTAGCAGTACAACATTGGAGCTCGTTCCTCTCGAACAAGACGATCGGAGTGATGTCCGACAATACCACAGCGGTGGCGTACGTGAAGGGGGCGGGAACACACTCTCTGTCCCTCCACAACGAAGTATCGGAACGTTTCAGCCTCTCCCAGAGGTTCAACATACAGCTGATCACGAAGTACATTCCGGGCAGACTGAATGTGTGGGCGGATCAACTGTCAAGAATGGATTCAATCGCGCCAGAGGAATGGAGGTTACACCCACACACTTGTGAGGCCATCTTTCAGGTATGGCAGCGCCCAGTAGTGGACTTGTTCGCCACGCGTCGGAACACTCAATTGCCGAATTAAGTGTCTCCATTCCCGGATCCGCAGGCGTGGGGAGTAGACGCCCTCAGCATAGATTGGAAAGGTATATCAGCTTACCTGTTCCGTCCGTTTGCTCTGTTGCAGATGGTACTCAACAAGATCAGGGAGTCACCGCGGTACTACATTCTGATAGCATCATGGTGGCCAGCCGCAGCCTGGTTTGTGGACCTAATGGAACTTCTCAAGGAAGGACCTCTAGAGCTGCCACTCCAGGACGACCTAGTCAACCAACACCAGGGGAAGACGAAGCACCACAATCCCAGCATGCTTCATCTTCACGCTTGGTTACTGTGAGAAAGACACTGCGAGCAGCAGGTTTCTCGACGGGGGTGGTCCAGTCACTGATCGAATGCCATCATTCATCTTCAAAAAAGGTATATGAAGCGAAATGGACTCGGTGGTTTAAGTGGTGCAGGAGGAGGGAAGTAGACCCTTGGAACCCATCTGTTGCCCGATTGGCAGATTTTCTGTAAGAACTCTTTGACGAAGGTCTTGCAGTAATAACCATCAAGGGTTACAGGTCAACGATTAACTTGGTTCTGGGGCTCACGGGCAGGACCGAGGTGACGGACAGCACGGTAATCTCTCACCTCATTCAAGCCTTCGGGAATCAGCGCCCCAGGACGAGACGCCTATTCCCAGGTTGGAACTTAACCACTAGTTTTGAAAAGCCTCGCGTGACCTCTGTACGAGCCACTCGGGAAAACATCACTACTGCTGCTTTCTCAGAAGACAGTGTTTCTCGTCGCATTGGCCACTGCGGCTCGCCAGAGCTAACTTTCAGTCCTCTCACGACGTAAGGAGTGTTTGAGGTTCAGAAAACAGGGAAATGAGGTAACTAGGGATCGACCGGGTAAAAAAAACCGAGTCCGAGCCGAGTTCGAGTAGTAAAACTGGGTCGTAGATTTTCAATTTTTGCTTTATGTTTAATATGCAGCTTTTTTTACTTTGATTTCGTTCTTTTTTTTTCTTTCAATCATTTTCATTTTGCTTTCGTTCAGT